>JAAWXA010000185.1:6278-65738 GCA_038090715.1 Florisuga fusca
AGAAACTTTTTGTTAATTTCAGCAAGTGCAACTACTTACAAGAAACTTAGCTGAAAGCAAAAGTCCAAACCAGAAAATTACCTTTATCATGGCCCAAACAAGGACAGGAGAAAAACAAGATAACAGACCAACGACAATAACAACCAGTTTTTAAATCAGGACAACCCTCTGATGGGCTTGGACAATAGCCTTTAGCCAATTAGTTTATAAGTTAATAACAGGTTCGAACCATGTTAAACAACAATGTAACGCCATGTTTGTAACACTGATNCAGAAATATTCTGGGCATCATCTGGAGCTGTGAGAAGCCCTGAGTAATTAATCCCTCTCTCAACAGCACAAGGACCCTGCCCTTTCCTCCCTGTCTCTTGCCAGCCACAGCTTCTGCCAGCACCAGGGAGCTCCCCGGGCAGGCTGAGAGCTGCCCCTGGCAGGCAGGCAGCATAGTCCCTGCCCCAGCATACAGGCCTTGGGCTGCAGGACCCTGCTCTGAAGGACAGCCCTTGGAACCCCTGCCTGCACACACACCCTCAGCCCCTGCAGCCATCCCCAGCAGAAGGCAGCCCTCTTCCCTCTCCCTCTGGCACTGCTCCAGGAGAGCCCTGCTCTGCAAAACCTTTTCCTCCTGCCTACTAAAATCCTCCAGAAGGATCCCATCAGCTGTGGCAAAGGCTGCCAGCTGGAGAAGACCCCCTCCAGGAAGCCCAGCTTCACTGCCCTGCAGCCAGAGACTCACCATGGCAGAGGCTGTGAAGATTTCTCCCCCAGGCAGCTCTCAGCTCTACTCCCAGCCCAGGCTGCCTTTCTCCTCTCTCTCCCTCCTCTCCCCTGCCCTGATGTCCCCATGGAGAATAACTGACTCTGCTCTGCTCAGTGTGCTCAAGGGTTTCAGCTGAACAGCTGGAGTCATGGCCATCAGGACAGCTCATTCTCTCTCTTCTCCATCAGCTCTATCTCCTACCTCTCCAGTCACTGTGCTGGAAGCTGTTTTATGCCCATCCCCATAGTGCCCAACCTCAATCAGGGCAGCTGCTCAATTTAGTGGCCAAGCACAGCCCTGTTGTGCTACAGGAAATATCAGGATACTCCAGAACAACCACCTGCTGCTGGCAGAACAGCACAGTACTGTCACATCCCATGACCTGACCCAAGCAACAGCCAAAGGAGATTCCATCTCCCAGGCCAGAGTTTCTCTCTGAGGGAAAAGTTACCCTTAGAGAGTAAACAAAGAGTGACAGCCTCTGGAGAACATCCAAATACCCCTTGATTAGATTAAGATGAAATGACACTCAAGGCCTTTTTCTCTACAGTCAAAATATCAATTCCATTGCTCTAACAGTTAAAGGTTATTTTGGAGAAATTCTTAGGGGAAAAAAAAATCACTCACAAATGTTATAGAGAGGCTTGGAGAAATTGCCAGCACAGCCAATATGGTTGTAGCAAAATCCCGTTTATTAATCTCGTTAGTGCTGAATATATACTTTCCTCTTATCAGTGTTACAAACATGGCGTTACATTGTTGTTTAACATGGTTCGAACCTGTTATTAACTTATAAACTAATTGGCTAAAGGCTATTGTCCAAGCCCATCAGAGGGTTGTCCTGATTTAAAAACTGGTTGTTATTGTCGTTGGTCTGTTATCTTGTTTTTCTCCTGTCCTTGTTTGGGCCATGATAAAGGTAATTTTCTGGTTTGGACTTTTGCTTTCAGCTAAGTTTCTTGTAAGTAGTTGCACTTGCTGAAATTAACAAAAAGTTTCTCAGACAGTGTCTGCTTCTGGGACTGATAACACTGGATGTTTATAGTTACTGCCAGAGATTGGTATGCAAAGCCAAGGACACTGCTCAGCTCTGAGGAAAACATTTTACCCTGCAGAAGGAGTAAAGAGGTCCCACCTGAACCCCTCCTTTGGGGAGGACCGGACAGATAGACGCCAGAACTGACCAAAGAGAGTATTCCATCCCATACACGTCATACTCAGTATAAATTTGAGGGATCACGAGGGTCAGACCCCTTCTTCATTCTTCTTCCTGCCCTTCCTTCGCCTGTTCCCTGTTTGCTTCGGCATCCTGGGAGGATTCTGTCCGTTCGTCTGCCTGTGATCCTGATCCATGCCAGCCTGAATCTGTGTGTTCCTGCCTCTAGCTCCAAACTGCTGCTGACCCAAGGAGTCCAGCCTGGACTTTCCCAGGGCTGCCCTGCAGCCTCAGTGGTGACATGACAGTTATTGGGGGAAAGGGGGAAGGAACGTGGTGTCAATTTTTCCTGCATATTTGTATATATTTAGTAATTTTCCCTCTTTATCATTACTGTTTTATTAAAGTTGTGTAGTTTAGCTTCCAACCCATAAGTCTCTTTCCTTTATTCTCTCTCCTTTCCTTATCATGGAGGAGAGGGGGATTAATAGAAAAATCTGTTATTCGGTTTAATTGCTGGGCCAGTGTTAAACCATGACATCTCCAAAGCCAGTCCCGATGTTATTCTTCCCTGCAAGGTCAGTTCATCAACACATCCCTGAATGTGGCTTATTCAATACATGTCTGCCTGAGTGGAAAAAACCCACACACAAATATGTATGAATATGTATAAAATAAAAGCACAGAAGTAAATAATTCAGTGTTCAGGCTGTGCAATCACAAAGGTTGATTGCTTGGATCACAAACACCACATATACTCAAATGACATCTAAACAATTCAATCCCCTCACCCTATGAGTCCAAATATCACAAGGCATGATGATATCATAAGGCAATATCATAAGGCAATGATATCATGATGGCTACGAACTTAGCATCTTCACTCCAGCTTCTTCAATTCATGCAGTGGTGATATGTATGATGTGCAGAGTCCTTGTTCTTCAGGCAGCGTCACCTCCAAAGCTAAGGGTTCTTTAGCAAAATCATTGGGACTTGATGCACCTGAGAATTTAATTCTCCAAAAGCATTTCTAATTCAACTGTTCAACAGGTGCGTTTGACAAACTGATGTCTTTTAGGATAGGGCGCTCCAAATTGCCCCATCAGAGAGTTATAGGTAGCATTACGTGCAGTAACATTGTTCACTATGTACAATGATCACAAACTTCACAACAGTAGAGCATAACAAAACCAACTAAAAATGGAAAATTTACACAGTAGCAGTACAATTATAAATACAGTAATTCCCCATTTTGAGAATATTTTTCACTATCTTTCAATTAAAATGGTGGCCACCATGAATTAAAATATGTTTAATTACTATATTTGGTTCTGGGCGGGGGATCCCCTTTTAAATTTGTCGCAATGTTTTAGGATGCTTCCTAAAGAGTACAAGAGGTATACCATTTATCTTCCCTGAATTTCTGCAATATCTCAATCCAAGCATTGCACCTGGTGTTCCTTATTGCCCGACAAGGGAGAGGAGGTGAGGGAGTCCCCGGTCTAACAGGTGGATGCATTCTGGAGTCCACTCCAGTCCCTCTTCCCTGTCACATGCAGCAAGACAAACCAGGAAAGGCAAATCAGTGTGAATCCCATTCAAGTCACCTAAACTCTTGTCCCAAATCTGGGTTTCATCACCCCTCGTGCATTAAGCCAATCAAACACACAGAACTGAGATATTGGGTTTTTTCCAACATTGTGCAGGGTTGGCTGTTGGGTGGTAATTCCACAAAGCCAGCACTTTAACATCTGTAACACCAGATGTTAGGTGACAGTGAACCTCATCATTACAGATAACTCTGACACCACTGACTGATACAGACTGAAAGGACATAATGTCAGATTACCAATTATAGGAGCAATTCTTTCTCTAGTAAAGAAAGAAAAGAGGCTTAACAAGCCTTAATTGTCTTAGTCTTTTTAACTGTTTCCTTTGGATCACCTGAGCACTTTTCTTTCTTTTCTGGCAGTCCAAAACCCCCTAATTAATTTTGTCTCAGTTTTGGTCCTTCTGAAGACAGGCAACGTTGAAATATCCCGTAATCTGCTGTCAGAAATACGTTTTCCACAGTAGCTACATTCCATTATCACATATACCCTTTGATTTGCGGAAAATGACTCTACAACTTGGAAAGTTATAGAGAGGGGTATGTTTATTCAGCACTGGGCAAACGAGGGGATAATTCCTCCAGAATCCATGCACACCAATCTCTCAATCAGGCTTTTGTTATATACACTGAAGTTTTACATATTCATGTAACTCCAGCACAACCACCTGCTGCTGGCACAACAGCACAGGACCCACAGGCAAACCCTGCCTGCTGACAGTGGGTATGTGATGGACACCTCAGGACATCTTAGATCATTCAGGTACTGCTCTGAAAGCAGTTGATTTGCACCACTGCAGTGAGGCCAGGACCATCCCAGATCTATCCATGAGATGAGTTTGAAGCACATCACAGTGAGGTCTCCACTCGTGGGCCCACAGTCTGAAACTTTGCTGGTCCTTCTATCCCCTTGATGATACTGTCATAGATGGACATCAGGTTTGTCAAACAGGACCTGCACTTCATGACCCCATGCTGATTGAGCCTAATCTTCTGTTTCTCCTGACTTTACCCTGTAATGCTACTAAGAATGATCTGCTCCATCAGATTCCCAGGGACTGGACTCAAGCTGACAGGTTGCATTTTCCCAGATCGTCCTTCCATCCCTTCTTATACCTGGGTGTCACATTGGCTGACTTCCAGTCTATTGGTACCTCTGAAACGGGGTAGGACAGGGTTAACTTTTACAGAGCAGAGCGAGAGCCTTGTTCCCAAGACAGAGGCTAACTCCTCTCCTGAAATAATTAAGAGCGAGAGCCCTGTTCCCAAGACAGAAAAACACCATCAAGGATAACTAGGCGCCAGAGGGGTGTAAACACCTATACGAGAAGATCATAACAATGCCACAAGAGCAGATAAGAGACAAAAGTTATGGATAGAGCTTGATATTACTTTATAACAACAAAGTGAAGTCAAGAAAAACAAGGAAGACAGAAAGTTCGAGCCTGACTCTGCCCAGGCTCCGCCCCGACTCCACCTGACTTCACCCAGGCTCCGCCTGGACTCTGCCCATCTCCACCTATCATGAATATTGTAATGACATGATGCAACTTCATGAATATTTATTTAAAGGTGATAACACCTCTGTATAAATTACCAGGCTTCGAGTAACACCGGTGGAATTCTATTTCCGGCATTAGCTGAGAGTTCCCATCGCACCAAATAAATACCTTTCTGTTTAAAGGCACAAAATTCTGCCTATAAACAGTTTTTCTCGGCCTTTTCCGGCTTCAATTTGGAGACCCAGATGGGACAGTGACGGACTCCCTCGTGCCGAGATCTGGAGGGGCCCGGGGATGCTTCTGGGGCCCCCCGACAACTCTTTCAGTCGGATAAGCCTCCCCCACCCCTTCGGCTCCATGCGCCGGTGGACACCGGACCTTCCTCATATCAAAAAGGTATTTATGTGTATATTTGAGTTTTTGGATTAAAAAGGGGGGCAGGGGTTCGTGGCCCACCCCAGGAAAGGGGTTCGAGGCCCCAGGATTTAAAAGGGATGAGGGGGATGCCCCCAGGGTGGTGGGTTTGAGTCCTGCTGACCCTGAGTCCCTCTAGGGTTTTGAGACCCTAGGAGAAAAGGGTTTACCGGATCGAGTTCGGTGACTGTTTGTATGTTGGTTTGTTGGTTTTGGGATCCCTTGTGTGTTGATTGTTGATTCTGTTATTCTGCTATTCTGTTGCGCTACATACCCCCATTGAGGAAAAGCTCAGCTTTACCTTCGGGGGGGGGGAGAGCCATGGGATTTTGCCAAGCTATGGGGTTTTGCAGCAACACCAGCGGGTATTCGCGGTCTATAGCGGCATCTTGTGACTGTAGGTGGAAAGGCAATTTGTAAAACTGAGTAAATTTTAACTGTTTAAACTTCTGATTTAAAGTACATATGTGAGAGTGAAAGTGAGTGATTGAGACGCCGCCAGATGGAGAGACTGGTATGAATGATCATAGTGTGTTGTTTTAACGCAATAAGGAATACATTAGGATAATAGAATAAGGATAAGCAAGGTGTGGAAATCTGAATAGAGTAATCTCCTAGTGGATAATAATAATAATAATAATGAAACGACTCTAGTATCTCGAGTAGGCACTATGGGGGGTTCGACAAAGTAAAGAAATAAAGGCAAAAACCCCCTTGGGATGCATTAGCTCCTTAGAATTAGAAGCGGAGAAGGCACGAGTAGAGAAAACAAGACTAGAACTAGAAAAGGATGAAGCTGAAGTAGGAAAAGCAAAAGCAGAAGCAGAGAAGGAAAAGCTCAGGCAGGAGAGGGAGGGGCTGAGAAAGAAAAAGAAAAGAGCAAAATTCAAGAGAGCTATACAATAGCCCCACTCTGACAAATAATAGCCGTTCTAGGAGAACAAACACAAGTAAGAGTACTGTTTACTACCAGCGACCTTAAAAATTGGAGGGAAGAAGCGAAAAATTTTAGAAGAGACCCTGAAGGAGCCGCTAGGAGGTTTGAATTAATCACCAAGAATTTAGATGTTGATTGGGAGGATATTGATTTGATGTTATCAGAGTTAAAAGAAATGGAAAAAGAACTTGTTTTAAAAACTGGAAGAGAGTATGCTGCATTGCTACCGCAGTGGTTGGAAATCATGTTCCCAACAAATAACCCAAATTGGGATCCAAACAACCCACTCCAATATGCTTTATTGATGCAATGCAGGAGGTTAATTGTATAGGGCTTACGAAAAGCAGTACCTAAGGAAACAGATTGGGCGGCCCTATCTAATGTTAGACAAGGGCAGAACGAGACACCTTTATAATTTTTGGACAGACTCAGTGCAGCAATGAGACAGTACACCCCTTTAGATCCTGGGTCAGATGAAGGCAAACAAAAATTGTTGGTGTTGGTAATAGGGCAAAGCAATGCGGATATCAGAAGAAAACTACAGAAACTTGGCCATCCTGCAGACAAGGATTTAGAAATTTTAATGAATGAAGCCTGGAAAGTGTACAATAACAGAGAGAGAGAGAAATAAAAGGAGGATAAGAAACTTTCTAAAATTATTGCAGCAGTACACTCAACACCAAAGGTCTCAGGGGAAAATGCTAGGGGTAAAGGGTGTGGTTATCCCATGAGAGGGAGAGGAAATTTCCAACAAGCCAAGTGTCACGGTTTGACACTGGCCCGGCAATTAAACCGAATAACAGACTTTTATATTAATCTCCCTCTCCTCCCTGATAAGGAAAGGAGAGAGAATAAGGGAAAGAGACTTATGGGTTGGAAACTAAACTACACAACTTTAATGAAACAGGAATGATAAGTAGGAAAAATTACTAAATATATACAAATATGCAGGAAAAGATTGATCCCACGTCCTCCCCGCTTTCCCCCAATAACTCTCACGTCACCACGGAGGCTGCAGGGCAGCCCTGGGAAAGTCCAGGCTGGACCCTGGGGTCAGGAGCAGTCGGGAGCTGGAGGCAGGAACACACAGATTCAGGCTGGCACGGATCAGGACCACAGGCAGATGAACGGACGGAATCCTCCCAGGATGCAGAAGCACACAGGGAACTGATGAAGGAAGGCAGGAAGGGCAGGAAGAAGAGGGAAAAGGAAAAAGGTGTCGACCCTTGTGATCCCTCAAATTTATACTGAGTATGACGTGTATGGGATGGAATACTCTGTTTGGTCAGTTCTGGCATCTGTCTTGTCTTGGGCCTCCCCAGAGGAGGGGTTCAGGTGGGACCTCTTTACTTCTTCTGCAGGGTAAAATGTTTCCTCAGAAGCGAGTGATGTCCTTGGCTTTGCATACCAGTCTCTAGCAGTAACTATAAACATCCAGTGTTATCAGTCCTAGAAGCAGACACTGTCTGAGAAACTTGCTGTTAATTTCAGCAAGTGCAGCTACTTATAAGAAACTTAGCTGAAAGCAAAAGTAATCAATGTAGTATTTGCAAGCAAATAGGACATTGGCAACGAGAATGCCCCAAGCAAAAGGAGGGGCTTAATGGGGCCACTGTGGCTCATTATGATGATAACTAAGGGGGGACCAGTGCAGACCCACTGGTTAAAATGACACTAGGGGGCAACAAAGAAGAATTATTTTTTTTTATTTTATTTATACTGGAGCTACATATTCAGTATTAAATCAAGAACTAATACCAAAAATGATAAATTTGTACAAGTTGTGGGGGCAACAGACCAATCAGAAAAGGCTTACTTTCTGAAACCTCTTAGATACAGAACTGGAAAACAGAGGGGAGGGGGGTTCATCAGTTTTTATATTTACCTAATTCTGGAAAGCTTAGGAGCCATAATGAGGTTTGATAAAGATAAATTTGAACTCCAAGTAAACAAAAAACAGTATCCCCTGAGACTACAGGACAGAAAAGGAATTGACACACTCTTGACCAAACTAAAAGATAGCCTTATCTGGCTTACAGTATTAGATTTAAAAGATGCATTCTTCTGCCTTACCCATGCCCCAGAGAGCCAAAAGATTTTTGCCTTGGACTGAGAGTCTGTTAGCAAAGATAGAAAGACACAACTAACCTGGACGGTCTTACCCCAAGGTTATAAAAATAGCCCTACAATATTCAGAAATCAATTGACTAAGGAACTGGAGCAGTGGAAATGGCCACAGGGAGAGGGCGCTCTTCTGCAATATATGAATGACTTACTAATAGCAACTGAAGTGGAAAAATGTGTGTCTAGTGGACAATCTTGTAGCTGAATCTCCTGGGTTTAAATGGATATTGAGTCTCCCAACAGGAAGCCCAGCTGATGCAAGAAAGGGTGGTGCACCTAGAATATGACATCTCTGGAGGACAAGGATTCCTAGGGACAGCAGGGAAAGAAGCCATTTGCCGGATGCCTAGACCAGAATGGTGAGAGACCTGCGAGCCTTTCTAGTAATGACAGGTAGGTGCCACCTATGGATATATCAATATGGTATACTTGTCAAACCCTTATACAACCTGTTAAAAGAAGCTAAAAATATTCTAGTGTAGCAGAATGTGTAGAGGAATGGCCTGAGCATGCATATATAACCCCATGTTTGAGGCACTCAGGTGCTAATTACAAGGTGGGAGGCGTGAGCTTGGGTTAAGCCCACCTGGACCCAATTAGAGCTTGCCTCAGCTGCGCATGAGCAGGACTGGGGACCAATAAAAGGTGAGCTTCCGAACCCATGCGGAGCTCACTCTCAAGCAGCCAGAGAGGTTAGCTGAGTCTGGAGCAGAAGCACCAAACAAGGCTAGCCTAATCTGAAGGCAGAAAAATCAGAGCGCTGACTGTGCAGAACACCTCTTTGACTTCAGAGCGCCGCACCCCAAGAAAGGTTCGCCCACTTACATATGGTGGAGAATGCAGGCAGAGACCACGGTCTAGCCCCTGATTAGGCAAACCAGGAAGAAGGGAGCCAGTTGGGCGCAACGCAGCACCAATGAAAAACCCGAAGAGTCGGGATAGAGTTAACCGGAGCCGGGAAACCAAGTCAAGTAAGAAGGATCACTACCTTCTCTTTATCACTGACTCATTGAAGCAAAAAATGGGACTGTCATTGGGCACCCCTGCTAGTGAGAAGCTTCCAGAGAAGCCAATAATGTGGATGCATGAGCAACAACTCTCTTCCACTCTGACCGCATCACTTGCGTGGGAACTTTGGTGAGAGGTCGGTGGCTTGATGTGGGACCTCGATACTCGGGAGAAAGAGGGGCATATGGCTGACTTAGAGGGCACATGGAGGATGATAACTGATCCATTAAGGGGGATAAAGGGTGGGGCGAAAACTGCTGCTACCACCATTACAATGCCTATGTGTCACGGTTTAACACTGGCCCAGCAATTAAACCGAATAACAGATTTTTCTATTAATCCCCCTCTCCTCCCTGATAAGGAAAGGAGAGAGAATAAAGGAAAGAGACTTATGGGTTGGAAACTAAACTACACAACTTTAATGAAACAGGAATGATAAGTAGGAAAAATTACTAAATATATACAAATATACAGGAAAAATTGATAGCATGTTCCTCCCCCCTTTTCCCCAATAACTCTCACATCACCACGGAGGCTGCAGGGCAGCCCTGGGAAAGTTCAGGCTGGACCCTGGGGTCAGGAGCAGTTTGGAGCTGGAGGCAGGAACACACAGATTCAGGCTGGCGCGGATCAGGACCACAGGCAGATGAACGGACAGAATCCTCCCAGGATGCCGAAGCAAACAGGGAACAGGCAAAGGAAGGGGAGGAAGAACAGGAGGAAGAAGGCAGGAAACGGTGTGACCCTCGTGATCCGTCAAATTTATACTGAGTATGACATGTATGGGATGGAATACTCTGTTTGGTCAGTTCTGGCATTTATCTTGTCTAGGGCCTCCCCAGAGGAGGGGTTCAGGTGGGACCTCTTTACTCCTTCTGCAGGGTAAAATGTTTTCCTCAGAGCTGAGCGGTGTCCTTGGCTTTGCATACCAATCTCTAGCAGTAACTATAAACGTCCAGTGTTATCAGTCCCAGAAGCAGACACTGAGAAACTTGCTGTTAATTTCAGCAAGTGCAACTACTTACAAGAAACTTAGCTGAAAGCAAAAGTACAAACCAGAAAATCACCTTTATCCTGGCCCAAACCAGGACACTATGCCAGGAACTAACGTTGTTCCTACAGCACCTCCGCTAGAAGCAGAGTCCAACGTTGTCCCCACAGCACCTCCGCTACCTACACCTCCTCCTGAGTGTGGTAGGACCTGGAAAGCATTCTTAGGGTTAGGGGACAAAGGCTTTGCTGTTAAAGGCATGACAGGAAAGATACATCACTCCATAGCTTACTTTCTCTCTGACATCGGGACGGAGGAAGAAGTGTCCACTCTGAGCACCAAAAACAAGCTGCAGAAGAATGCGAAAGTGCCGGCAGCCTGCGCCTCTGAGATGGGCGGTCCCGATTGTTACCTGAAACCACCCCTACTGCTACCTCCCGGTTTCGAGGAGGAAAAAGGGAAAGAAGCAGCTGCCCCAGCCACCCCACCAGCTGCATCTGCCAGCTTGGAAGAAGAAATAAAAGCCCTTCTTGAACAAACTAATCAGGCAATAAAGTCTTTAGAGAAGAGGGTTGAAAGCATAGAGCAGCAGCCTAAAGAGCAAAAGACATCATCTTTCCACAAATATCGGGAGTCGTCCACCTTCTTGGACAATGATGATGACGTTTTAACCCCGCTACGAACACAGCAAAAAAACCAAGGCATTAAAGGTGCCGATAAGCCCCGTCCCGGGAGGTGGACCGGTTTTGTTCGTGATGCCGTCCTCGAGGGGGAATGGGAAGCAAGCACCATTGCTTGTCCCATCTTGCTCGATAACAACGGGGCGCCTCAATTCGAACAACACAAATGGAAAATCCTGCAGCAAGCCAAAAAGACGTTAAAGGAAGGAGGGCTAAAGACGGAAAGTGGCAGGACCGTTCTGGATTGGCTCTTCACCGCTGACACAAATAGCCCCCATGGTTGTTGTAATTTGGCCAAGTACCTGCTCACCCCCTTCCAGCAAATCGTCTGGTTCAAGGAGTGGGAGCGCCTGGCTCAGGTAGAAGCAAACTGCCCTCGAGCACATGGGGATCCATTATTAGGGGTAACCGCCAAGATGTTCACGGGCTCTGAACGCTTTGAAGACGTCCAAGTTCAGCTTCGGTTCCCAACTGCACTCCATCACACTGCTGCACAACTAGCCCGCCAAGCCTTCTATGTTGTTCCAGAGCCTACTCCGCTTCCCTCATTTACCTCCGTCAAACAAGGGATGACTGAGTCTTTTCAGCACTTTGTTGATCGACTTCATCAGTCTATCATGATTCAGTCTAACCTAGGACCAGAGCAAAAAGACTCTATGCTCAAATTATTGGCATTTGAAAATGCAAATCCAAAGATGAAGTCGCTACTTTCCACTCTGCCAAGAATGGCTGATGTGGCAGAAATGCTAGAAGTTTCTGCCAGGGAAACCCAAACGCAGCAAAATCAAGGTATGGCTAGTGCCTTTGACGCTGCCATGGAGCTCACCCAGAAACTTCTCGCAGAGGTTGCACAAAAAAAAGACAGAAGAGGAAATCTATCCAGGAAATTCACTCCTGTTTGCTATCGATGTGGGGCCAGAGGCCATACGAGAAGAGCTTGCTCTGCCACAGTGTGGTGTGATCAATGTCAAAAGGACAATCACAGAAATTCAGCGTGCAGGTCTGCAAAAAACGGGAGGAGCAGCATGAAGGGCCCCCGCGCCAGGACACAAGTAGCCGGGCCAGCGCTCTACACCAGCTCCCCGCTCCAGCCACAAGGGGAAGCTTGGACCTCGATGTACCAGCAGCAATAGATGTCACTCTTACGTCAACTCAAGTGCACCGGATCCCAACAGGAATACATGGACCTGTGTATCATGAGAATAGCACGGTTGGAGCTTTACTGATTGGCCGGTCCTCTACTGGTGTCACAGGACCTGTTGTTCTCCCAGGAGTGATTGATGCAGATTACACAGGGGAAATCATGATCACCTGTTTCACATTAACGCCCCCCCTGATAATCAAAGCAGGAACGCAGATAGTGCAATTGGTCCTTCTCCCAAAAATGAATCTGAGGAAGAACGTTTCTGTGGCACGGGGCACCCAAGGCTTTGGATCTACTGGAAGCACTCTGGTCACCTTAGTGCATCAGATGAAAACAAGGCCTATCGTGATCATACAGTTGGCCGCTGGTAGTGAGGTTAAGACTTTCTATGATGATGGACACTGGGGCTGATGTTACAATAATCAACCATAATGTGTGGTCACGACACTGGAAGCTCATCACTGCCCTCAATGCTGTCCAAGGAATAGGTGGTGGCTCCACCTCTCTTCAAGCCCTTAACCCCACGTGATTGAAGTTTCCTGAAGGACAGGCAGTGACTGTAGGACCCTATGTGCTACCATTACCGGGGCAACTTGGAGGATTGATTGGAAGGGAGGTCATGAGCCAATTAGGGGCCGTCCTCTCTATTCCCGAACCCACCCAAACCCCTCAACATTTTTAATGAGGGTCACTGCAGAGGTGCCACCAATTCCCAGGCTTCATTGGATGACAAACACCCCTGTCTGGGTGGAGCAGTGGCCCTTATCGAAAGAGCTGCTAGAAATTGCCAACCACCTAGTGCAAGAGCAGCTGGACGTGGGACACATTCAGCCGTCCGTCAGCCCATGGAACACTCCCATTTTTGTAGCCCCAAAGAAGTCAGGAAAATGGCAGTTGATAGAAGACTTACGTAAGGTCAACAACCAGATGTGGCCAATGGGTGCCCTCTAACCTGGATTGCCTTTAGTTACTATGTTGCCCAGAGATTGGCACCTTTTGGTGATCGATCTTAAAGATTGCTTTTTTACCGTCCCCTTACATCCCGAGGACACAGTTCGCTTTGCCTTCACCATCCCATCAATCAACAAAAGCAAACCTGCCAGACAATATGAATGGATTGTGTTGCCCCAAGGAATGAGGAACTCTCCAACGATATGCCAGTTATATGTGGCTTGGGCACTCTCGCTGATTCGAAGAGAAATGCCAAACACATTGATTTATCATTACATGGATGACATACTGTTTTGCCAAGAAGCCCCATTCCCCGACAACATGGGTCAGATGCTGACTGCTTGACTGAAGGCAAAAGGATTAATTGTAGCTCCAGAGAAAGTGCAATCACAATCGCCCTGGAGCTACCTAGGGTGGCAAGTCACTCACGCCATGGTCAGGCTGCAAAAGTTAGAGGTGATCAATTCGGTTAAAACATTGAATGACGCACAAAAGCTAGTAGGTGAGCTTCAATGGGTTCGATCCATCATAGGTCTCACTAATGATGACATCCACCCTTTTTTGTTGCTGTTGCGGTGGACTGGACTGATGATCATGCCAATGCGCTGAAACGGGTCATCCATAAACTGGCAACTGGGTTTGCAGATCGTCAAGATGCCACTCACCCCCTTGGGATTTGGATATACAACCACCCCTCATTCCCTTTCTCATTGCTATTACAAGACTTCGATTGGCAGAGGGAAAAAGGGGAGCAGCACTATCGGAACTCTCGGGGATCAGAGTCAATAGCTATCTTGGTATGGCTATTCCCACCCCACATGCCTCAAAAAGGTATCTGGCAGCAAAGTGAAATCATAGCACTCCTGATACGAAAGGGACGACAATGTTGCCTTGAAGTAGATGGTCGAGAGCCAGGACGGATCAGCATTCCTATGAAAACGATTGATTTTGATTGGTTGCTGCAATGCTCTACACCATTGCAACTTGCCTTATTTGAATATTCTGGAGACATCCGTCATAGAGGCCCAAAACACAGGCGCTTACAGGCCCTCAGCCGGTTCTGCTGGATAGAACGATCAATTGTTTCGGAGCATCCAGTGCCTGGTATCACTGTGTTCACTGATGCTAGAAAAAGGTCAAAAACAGCCACCTGCGTATGGCAGGATGAGATACAGTGGAAACAACATTTGATTCTGGGCACCAACAAAGACAATCTGCAAACTCTGGAACTACTGTCCATCATTTGGGCCTTGGCGCAATGGCGACGTGTTCCCCTCAACATCGTTTCTGACTCTCAGTATGCTATAGGAGTGGCAAATCGTATTGAGGATGCTCTTGTTAAGCCAGTAAAGAACCAGCAACCACTAGAGCTCTTTCTTGCATTACAGTGTGTGCTGAAAAATCGCACACAACCGGGCTGCATTTTGCATATCCATAGCAATAAAACATCTTTGGGCTTAGGAGAAGGAAATGCAAGGGCTGACTCCCTGGTCAGCCTAGGAATGCAGGGTCCTGTAAGCAAGTTTGGGAAGGCTCAAAACAGTCATTCTCTATTTCATCAAAATGCCAGGGCACTGAAGTGCATGTTTGCAATTCCGTGGGAAGATGCCAAAGGGATTGTTAAAGCGTGCCCTCGGTGTGCATAATTTGGCCCTGCCCTAGGAGTGGGAGTCAACCCAAGTGGGTTGCAAGCAGGAGAGATCTGGCAAATGGATGTTACCCACGTTCTGGAATTTGGACGCCTTAAATATGTCCACATGACGATAGATACCTTTTCAGGCATGCTCTGGGCCATGGCTCAGTCAGGGGAGAAGGCTTTACATGTGGTCCGTCATCTAGCCAATTGCTTTGCTGTGATGGGGATCCCCCAAGTAGTAAAAACTGACAATGCACCTTCTTATATAGGCGGAAAGGTCAGGCAGTTTCTCGCCACTCGGGGAGTAAAACATATTACAGGGATCCCTCATTTGTCCACAGGTCAGGCAATAGTGGAAAGAGCTAATCGCACACTGAAGACGTACCTGCAAAAGCAAAAAGGCAGACAATATTTGGGCCCACAGATGCGACTTAGCAAAGTACTTTTTACATTGAATTTTTTTAGTCTAAGCTGCGATTCCCAGCAACCTCCCGTATTACTGCACTACTCATCCCAAAAAATCAACCGCATGCCAGAAGTACAAATCAGCTATAAGGATCCCTCCACATGTCAATGGGTAGGGCCCAAGCCATTATTATTTACTGGAAGAGGCTATAGCTGTGTCTACACAGACTCCGGACCTCTTTGGGTACCCAGTAAATGGACACACTCTGCCACGACTGTATCTCCAACGAACAACTCTGCACCCATCTCCGATGGATGAGTTGGATGGATAGATGAGTTGCTGACTCACAGTGTTCCTTTTTTTTGCCTGTTGTTTGTGTTCCTTTTTCCAAAAAAACAAAAACAAAAAAAAAAACAAACTGCAAGCCTTCCTAGGAATGACAGGTTGGTGTTGTTTGCGGATATATCAATACGGGATACTTGCTAAACCATTATACAACTTGTTAAAAGAAGCTAAAAATATTCTAGTCTGGACTCCTGAGGCCGAGGCAGCCTTTAAAAGACTTAAACAAGAGCTGATGAAGGCCCCAGTATTGAGCCTGCCTGATGTAACAAAACCATTTTGTCTGTTCTCACATGAGCGGCAAGGTATGGCCCTAGAGGTCCTAGCCAAACAATTGGGACCATACAAGAGATCTGTAACTTCTCTAAACGACTAGATGAAGTAAGTAAAGGATGGCCCACGTGCCTGAAGGTGGTGGCTGCAGTAATCATAAACATAGAAGAGGCCAGGAAATTTACTATGGGCCAGAAAATAACTGTGTTAGTATCCCACACTGTGTCAGCAGTATTGAAGCAGAAGGGCAGCTATTGGCTGTCACCTTCTCGGTTCCTGAACTACCAGGTGATTTTAGCCGAATCAGACTATGTAGCCATTCAAGGGACTAATGTTGTCAAACCAGCCTCATTCCTAGAAGGAAGAATGTCGGCAGAACCAGTTGAGCATGACTGTCTGTAAACCATCGAAGCGGTATATTCCAGTCACCCAGATCTCAAGGAAGAGCCAATCGAGGGTGCAGATGACTGGTTTTCAGATGGCAGAAGCTTCGTAAAGCAGGGAGTAAGAATGACTGGCTACGCAGTTACTACAAAAGAACAGGTAATCAAATCAAACCCTTTACCTGCAGGAACTTCACCACACAAAGCTGAACTAATAGCTCTTATTCGAGCCCTTGAACTGGCAAAAAGGAAAAGAACTAACATATGGACAGATTCTAAATATGCCTTCTCCATCATACATGCCCATGGAGCAATCTGGAAGGAGCGAGGACTATTGACTTCCCAAGGAAAAACCGTAAATCATGCAGAAGAAATCCTACAGTTGCTGGAGGCTGTCCATCTCCCAACTCAAGTAGCCATAATGCATTGCAAGGGGCACCTGAGAGGTAACACTGTTACAGAAATAGGTAATAGAAAAGCAGATGCAGAGGCTAAATTAGCTGCTGCAAGAGCCAAAGAATTAGCAGTAGTGGCTCTAGTGCCAGAAGGACTAGATACTAATTTTAAACCAGAATACCAGAAATCGGATCATAAGTGTATACAAAGGAATAAAGGTAAAATATTAGATAACAGATGGGGCCAACTACAAACATGGCAATTGGTACTGCCAGAAAAATTAATATGGCATTTTGTGAAGGCAGAACATGACAAGACCTACTGGGGATTACAACCCCTCTATCAGCATCTAAGGATTAGAGTAACAGGGCCAAAGCTATTTACAGTAATAAAACAGGTCACTGCCCAATGTGAACGTTGTCTAAAAAACAACACAAATACAGGAACTAAGGTGCACCACGGAGTAATAGACAGAGGAAGATTCCCGGGAGAAGTATGGCAGATTGATTTTTCTGAACTCCCAAGGAAAGGGGCGTATAAGTACCTCCTGGTTCTAACAGATACATTTTCTGGGTGGCCTGAAGCATTCCCATGCAGAACAAACACAGAAAGAGAAGTATCCAAAATATTATTTAATGAGATTATACCAAGATTTGGAGTGCCTAGAAGCATCTCCTCGGATTGAGGCTTGCATTTTGTGCTAAAGTTGTAAGAGCAATAAGTAAGGCATTACAAATTAAATGGCAACTGCATGCACCTTACAGGCCACAAGCTAGTGGACAAGTAAAAAAGATTAATCACCTCATTAAACAACAAATTGCTAAAATATGCCAGGAAACAAATTTGCAGTGCTATCAAGCCTTACCTATTGCTCTGATTAGGCTAAGGGTGAAGCCCCGTTCTATAGAGAAATTAAGTCCATTTGAAATCCTATATGGAAGTCCTTACACTATGCAAGTTGTAAATAGTGAAGCTGTAGACCAAATAGGTAATCAATATGTGCATGATTATGTTATAGCTATAGGGAAACACTTTGATAAGAATCCTACAATAGTGATGGATCACCAACCCAAACAAACTGATTGTAAATTGCATCCTTTTAATCCTGGAGATTGGGTATATGTTCAGAATCTTTTAGGGAAACCTCTGCAGGAGAAATGGGAAGGACCCTTTCAAGTGTTGCTGACAACCTTCACGGCAGTCTGAATTAAAGAATGACCCACCTACTCCAGAGTCAAGAAAGCTCCAGAGGATCGCAAAGAAAGCTCCTAAAAGACTCAACACTATGGACTGGCGACCCCTGGTGCCGATACTGGAACTTTTGATAAGTATAGCCCTATCACAGAACCCTACCTCGGAACGGCCATGGTTGAGTGCGCAGATTGTTGGTGTACCATTAACTAATTTAGACCCTGAATCAGGTCTAGCTATCTACATTTTACGGAACAACCAGTCTTATAAGCAAGAAGACTGTATTCAATCCCGGGGTCTATTAGATACAGTAACAGGATACAAAGGGGATGAAATCCAAATATGGTGTAAAAGTACTAACACAAAGAGACAGAAAAAAGAAGAAATTAGATTGACTATAACATCTTTGAAAAACTCATCAATTACATACAATGTAGGACCCAAATTCTGGGTCCAGAAGAAAGAATCAGTTCTTTGCACCTGGGAGGAGGAGAAAGGCACTAAAACAGACAAAACTGACAAATCAAAATGTGAACTAAAAATAAAATTCAAAAATTCAGTCGCAGTCAGATGCTTATGGTTTATCAAAATGGGGCTGCTTCAGACCACTTTCTTGTTAAAATAGCTGAAAGCACTACTACTACTACTGCACCTGCTGAGGTGCCTAGTAGAATAGCTGCAGAAACTCCTTCTCCAAGCTGCAAAGGGGAGCACAATTTGGCCTACATAGGGCCCCATGTGATAAGGCAGTCAAATTAATTAAAGTTACTACTTGATCCTACTTACTCATGGAAGAAAATTCAGGTAAATATCCAAACAAACAAACCTTACCCAGTTACGAAAAGACTGCCAGCCCTACATACAACAAAGCCTCAAGGGCTGGAATGCATGGTTAGCTGCCAGATCACACCCAAGGCGTGTACAAAGAGATGTAACTGGACGGTTTGGCACTGGACTAGGGATATTAAATACAATCGACCAGGAAGCGCTAGTAAATAAACCAAGCACTGTCACTTCTAATTTGGGAAAGCTCAAAGTTCCTTTGAGCTCATCCATACTTACTCTGACAGAAACACAATCACTGTCTGTTGGGGCGGCACAGGGGAAAACTTGTACAATCAATGTGATCGATAAACAAGCTTCAACTTTATTGCGCAGTTAGAATTCTTATATAGTGCTTGTGTGAACACACCCCCCACCACCTAGCGCTAACATAACTTATTACTGGACACCCGGTGTGTTTACCTATAGAGAACGAATCCCAGCTGCATAAGGTCAGTAGTAAGGGCCGATGTAATTGGCCTCAGATAAGGGATTATATACACAGACATGGAATTGTGCACACCCCAATTCCAGGGTATTCTACGACATTCTACAACAACTGTCAATTAAATTGCTACCCAAGTGGCCAACCACACTGCTGAAGACTTCCTTAAATTTGCAGACTACACAGGTAACACTACTAAAGATATTGCATTAGCTCTCCAGTGCATTCAGACAGCAATGGGTACAATCCGTAGCTGCAGGAATTCTGAGAAAGGGAACATCCGGAATATTACCTCAAGAAATAAGAGAAATGATAGCAAGGAATAGTTCTACAACCCAATTCGAAAAAGATCATCAGGCCTGGTGGCAGCTCGTAAATTTTACTTATAATCCACAAAGTGCACTATCAGTGCCGCCAAGGAGAGAGTTGTATTTCCTGTGTTGACCTTAGGAACAGTGCACCAGAATGTCATAATTCGGCCCATAGGTCATAATGTTTGGGCAAGTTTCGATCACTCTAAGAGTAAGTGGCAATCAGTCAGTACAGAGCCCTGTATTCCTAGAGAACAATTAGGGTATATTTGTGAAAATGCAGTTATAGACAACGAAGATCTGTGTTTAGATACTGAATATAGTGTTTGTACTTTTGAAATGATTCCCCACAATACGAACCAATCACAAGTTTACTTGCATTAGAACACTTTGTGTTAGTATGTTCATTGACTACTGAAGTGAAATAACAAATGGTACTAATTTTTGTGTATGTAACTTTACTAGAATTATAGGCTGCGATTTTGATTATACTGTTCCAATATCTACCAAGCAGTTGATCGAAGCTGAACAAACTCTGTATCATGATATACCTAAATTACAGATAGGCATGAACACTGATCTTTTTAAAGCAATACTTGTGCACCCTGATATAGCAAAGCTAGTTCAGGAAGTTAATAGAACATCACAACGAATGCTTTGGCAAATAACACGACTCATCGAGTATAAAAAGTGTATTGACCAAGATAGAACAGGTAGGACAGCATCACTGGTGGCATATTTTTACAGGATACTCTCCTACAGCGACACAAGTGTTCCATTACTTAATACATCCAATATTAGTCATGTTAGGACTCGTACTCTTACTTTCCTTCTTAAATGTATGGCTGTACTATAAGCTAAATACTGTAACTAAGAGAACACAGGTATTGTGGGCGATGATACACACTCATTAAAACCTTTCTTTAGAACTTGACAAAAGACTTCATAAGTTCTAAGGAAAGGGAGGGAATGAAACAGGGTAGGGCAGGGTTAACTTTTACAGAGCAGATGGAGACACCTGTTCGCAAGACAGAAAACACCATCAAGGATAACTAGGCGCCAGAGGGGTGTAAACACCTACACGAGAAGAGCATAAAACTGCCACAAGAGCAGATAAGAGACAAAAGTCTAGAGCCTGATATCACTTTATAACAACAAAGTGAAGTCAAGAAAAACAAGAAAGGTGGAAAGTTTGAGCCTGACTCCTCCCAGACTCCGCCTCGACTCCACCTGACTCTGTCCAGACTCCGCCCAACTCCGCCTATCATGAATATTGTAATGACATGATGCAACTTCATGAATATTTATGTAAAGGTGATAACACCTCTGTATAAATTACCGGGCTTCGGGTAACACCGGTGGAATTCTATTTCCGTCTGGGAATTCCCATGGCACCAAATAAATACCTTTCTGTTTAAAGGCACAAAATTCTGTCTCTAAACAGTTTTTCTTGGCCTTTTTCGGCTTTACCTCTCCTGTCAGCCAGGACTGCTGATAAGTAACAAACCCCACTGCTCCCAAAAGGACATTAGAAGGCAAGAGGGTCCACTCTGAACCTCAAGGTGTCAAGCATCACTGCTCCACATAGGGAGAAAAAAATAATGTGTTTTGGGGATTCCCAACCTCAAAGCACTCAAAAGATTCTCCAACCCTTTGCACCCAACAGCCATGAGCGATTGGTCCATTGCACATTTTTGTAGTTTTATATAAGTATCTTATTAAAAAAACACTCCACAAATGGTACTGAACCTCAGGCTAGTGTACCTCCACCTAGTTTTGCAGCCGCAACCATCTGGACACTGAAATGTAAATAGAAAATTTTGGGTCTAAATCCCCTTAAAAGGGCATCTTAATGGAAAAGGCTTCTTTTCACCTCAAAATGACACAGACCCAAATTTTCACTCCTGTTTTCTTTCCAAGTCCTGCTGCAAAATCACACTAAAATGCTCCATATGTGATGTAAACACTTTAAAAAAATAATTGATTCTTGAGTAAGTTTCTTCCTTAAGCTTACATATCAAACACATTAACATATCTAAAGACGGCAAACAGGAAAGCAAGTCTCCTGGCGCCTGGCATTTTGGGCTAGACAGCAGGGAATTAACATATCTAAATCGACTGATAAGTTGTCTCCGGAAGAATAGTCCGCTCCAAAAGAATCGGTTTACCAGTAACTCGCACAAGGGAGAAGAAAAGGGGGGCTCGCTCCCCTTTTTCATTATAAAAATACCCCTGAAAAGAACCGAAGGCCTGCCTGGAGCCTGCCTGAAGCCTGCCTTCCAGCCTGCCAGCCCACAACACGGAGAAAGCCACGCGTAAACCACCCAGCACTGAAGAATAACGTGAAAAGCTGTTCCAGTAACTTCGGCCACCCAATGCAGAGCCCTGAGGCAAAAAGCAGTGGAGCGGTTTGGGTTTTTTTCTTCACACTGCTACAGCAACGCAGTAACTGAATCTGACTCTCTTCCCCTTTTCCCCTTAACCTTTTTTTTTCTGTGCCTTCCCTAAAAATAAATCCTTGTAACTTGTTTAAGTTTCAAAACGTGTTAGCCTGCAATTCTATGCGTCGTCTCTGAAGCAGAGGCTGAGATTTCCTCATAAACAAAATATTAAAATAATAACATGGATCATGACAATATGGATGTTCCCAAACTTAAAAAATAGGTAGACCTGGTCCCATTCAGACATCTCCCCTGACGAGTGTGTCATCATCATAATCACTTCCTGGTTTTACCTTATTTTATTGTCAATGAGAAGCTGAAGAAAGCATCATCGGTGTGATGGAGCTTGGAAAATGAGGTCAACTTGACCCTTCATATTTGGTGACGGATGTGATGGGTCGAGTAATGACAGATGAAATCTAATGATGTCCAGTAAAAACTCATCTTGAACTTGGAGTTGCTTTACTGTTGTTCTCTGGTATGGAGGCGTTGATGGGTCATCAAATGGGATCTTTGCCTGAAGCTCTTGCAACAGTGGGGATATTGTAGGGACATACATTTCTATGGATCCCTAGTTGTTGGGTGAGACCTGAGCTGTACATGAAGCCCTTCTGATGTAAACACTTTGAAAATATGAAATATGTCTCTCGAATCAGCATTTTTTCAACTCTTTTAAAAATACATCAAACATATTCTCAATTAACAGATTTTTACCTCAAAACTTAACTAGCTTCTGTTTTGTATCATGCCTGACAAGAACATAAAGATAAGAATTCCAATCAGAAGGTCTCCTGATATGCTGTCAAGATAAAGATAATAAATTTAGTAAGGTAACAAGGACTGAAGGATTCCAATAATTTAAAGAAAAGTTCTCAGGATGACAATTCTTTGCCTGTCTGTGTGCCAGTGATTTATGAAAAGACAGAACCCTTATTGCTGTATAGAAACTCAAAGACAAAAGGAGAAGTTCTTGGGATGATGTCCTGGTTTGGGCCAGCATAAAGGTGATTTTCTCGTTTGTACTTTTTGCTTTCAGCTAAGTCTCTTGTAAGCAGTTGCACTTGCTCAAATTAACAGCAAGTTTCTCAGACAGTGTCTGCTTCTAGGACTGATAACACTGGATGTTTATAGTCACTGCAAGAGACTGGTATGCAAAGCCAAGGACACTGCTCAGCTCTGAGGAAAACATTTTACCCTGCAGAAGGAGTAAAGAGGTCCCACCTGAACCCCTCCTTGGGGGAGGCCCGAGACAAGACAGATGCCAGAACTGACCAAACAGAGTATTCCATCCCATACATGTCATACTCAGTATAAATTTGACGGATCAAGAAGGTCAACACCTCTTTTCTGCTCCTTTCCTGCCCCTTCCTGCTCTTCCTTCACCAGTTCCCTGTGTGCTTCAGCATCCTGGGAGGATTCTGTCGTTCATCTGCCTGTGATCCTGATCCATGCCAGCCTGAATCTGTGTGTTCCTGCTTCCACGTCATACTCAGTATAAATTTGAGGGATCATGAGGGTCAAAGACCCTTCTTCCTGCTCGTCCTGCCTTCCTTTGCCTATTCCCTGTTTGCTTTGGCATCCTAGGAGGATTCCGTCCGTTCCTCTGCCTGTGGCCCTGATCCGTGCCAGCCTCAATCTGTGTGTTCCTGCCTCCAGCTCCCCCCCCTGACTGCTGCTGACCCCAGAGGTCTGGCCTGGACTTTCCCGGGGCTTCCCTGCAGCCTCGGTGGTGACGTGAGTAATTGGGGGAAAGGGGGGAGGAACATGGTATCATTTTTTCCTGTATATTTGTATATATTTAGTAATTTTCCCTCTTTATCATTACTGTTTCATTAAAGTTGTGTAGTTTAGTTTCCAACCCCTAAGTCTCTTTCCCTTATTCTCTCTCCTTTCCTTATCAGGGAGGAGAGAGGGATTAATAGAGAGCAATCTGTTATTCGGTTTAAGTGCCAGGCCAGTGTTAAACCATGACAGATGGCAAATCATTGCCAGTGTGTGCCAGTGATTTATGAAAAGACAGAACTCTTTTTGCTGTATAAAAACTCAAAGAGAAAAGGAGAAGATGCTGACTCTCTCTTCCCCCTCCCTCCTTCTTCTCTTGACACTTTGGCTTCAGCTATGGGATAGCACCAGCAGAGAAAAAAAGCAGAGAACAGCAGCCAAGCAGGAATGTGGGGTCCTATGCCACCGCCCCCTCNCCTTTCCTTTCCTTTCCTTTCCTTTCCTTTCCTTTCCTTTCCTTTCCTTTCCTTTCCTTTCCTTTCCTTTCCTTTCCTTTCCTTTTTTCTCTTTTCTTTTCTTTTCTTTTCTTTTCTTTTCTTTTCTTTTCTTTTCTTTTCTTTTCTTCTTAACAAGTCTCTCCCCAGAGTGACTAATTTATGTAACATCTCTCCTATTGTAAACTTGTTTTTTCTTTTAAAGGTGGTGTTCTTGTCTCCTTTCCCTGAAATAAATCTTTGCAATTTGCTTAAATCATAGAGCCTCTTATTTTTGTAAATTCGTGTGACGTCTATGAATTGTGGCTGATTTTTCCTTACAATCAACATATAAAATAATAGCTCTGATCATAACAAGAAGACATTAGGGTTTTCTTTGCAGACCAAAAACAAAAAAGGACCTTCAGGACCATAAAGGCTGCCTTGGTCATTGTCCTCCTGATTTATACTTGAGAACATTGATTCAACAGCTTCTTATCTCCAGGCTCACAGGTCTTTGTTTTCTGATCAGGTCAGGAACTGTGTCCTCCCATTCCCTCCTCCCCACCCTCATTACACCAGCCCTTCAGGTTTTTAAGCCTGGAATAACCTTTGTGGCTTTAAAAAATTTTCTTTCAACAAAAAATCCCCCCCTTTGAGACTCATGGGGGTATTTTACACAGCCCATAACCTTCTCTTTTGTGCTTGTAGAACCATGAATCACAGAATGGTTTGGGTTTGAGGGGACATGAAAGATCATGTCCCACTTGACCAGGATGCTCTAAGCCCCATCCAACCTGGCTTTGAACACTTCCAGGGATAGGGCAGCCAGAGATTCTCTGGGCAACCTGATCCAGTGTCTCATCACCCCCACAGCAAATAATTTCTTCCTCATATCTCAAGTCAATCACCCCTCTTCCAGTTTGAAACCATTTCCCCCCCTTGTCTGATCACTCCAAACCCTTGATAAAAGTCCCTCCTCGTTTGATGATTATGTGATAAAATGTGTAACCCTTAGCAGTGGGATCCCTTATAATCCTTAGATTTTGGGATCCCTTGTGTGTGTGTTGATTTCTTGATTATGTTTTTCTTTCTCTCTGCATTTCCCGGGTTTTGCCGGTGACCGGCTGGTCTGCAGCAGGTATTCGCAGTCTATAGCGACATCTTGAGACCTTAGGAGGTAAAGCAGCATGTAAAATTCTGTGTAAATTTTAACTGCATAAAGTCCTGATTGAAAGTACGGGTGTGTGTGAAAGCAAGAACAGAGATAGAGAGAGCAAGAATACAAGCAGAGAAAGCAAGACTAGAAGCAGAAAAAGCAAAATTTGAAGCAGAAAGGGTTAAAGCCAAAAAAGAAAAAAACAAGGGCAGAAGCGGAAAAGGAAGAAGTTCAGGCAGGAGAGAAAGAAAAAGAAAAGGACAAAATTCAGGAGAGCTATACAATAGCCCCCCCTCCTCCGACAAATAATGCCCGCTTTAGGAGAACAAGCACGAGTAAAGATACCGTTTACTACTAGCAACTTTAATAATTTGAGGTAGGAAACTCTCTAAAATTATTGCAGCAGTACACTTCACCCCAAAGTTCTCAGAGGCAAATGCTAGGGGTAGAGGGCATGGTTATCCTATGAGAGGGAGAGGAAATTTCCAACGAGCCAGAATAGGACCAAACTAATGTTACAATTGTTGGCAAATAGGACACTGGCAAAGACATTGCCCTAAGCGAAAAGAGGAACTTGGAGAGACTATAAGAGAGACTATAAGGATGGTAACTGAGGGGGACCAGTGAGTCGTTCCCTAGAAGACCCACTGGCTAACATAGAGCTAGGGGAAGGTAAAAGGGAATTGGATTTTTTGATTGACACTGGAGCTACATATTCAGTTTTAAATCAAGAATTAATACCAAAACCTGATGAATTTATACAAGTAGTGGGGGCAACAGGCCAACCAGAAAAAGATTTCTTTTTGAAACCTCTCAAATACAAAATCGGGAAACAGATGTGGATTCATCAATTTCTATATTTACCTAATTCTCCAAAACCTCTGCTAGGAAGAGACTAATTGGAGAATTTAGGAGCAATCATAAAATTTGATAAAGATAAATTTGAACTTCAGGTAAACAAAGAGTGACTGATAGCTGCCCTAAGTTTTACTATCAGTTGTGCTAAATCAGAACCAACAATCATAACGTCGAATGAATCACAAGTGAAACATATCCGTTGGTGTGGGAAACTGATGTACCTGGAAAATCGAAACAAGCTGCCCCCATTGTTATTGAATTAATACCAGGGACAAAACCAGTAAACAGAAAGCAATATCCCCTGAGACTAGAAGATAGAAAAGGAATTGAGACAATAATAGAAAAGTTTTTAGAATCAGGCCTATTATTACAGTGTGAATCAGATTTTAACACACCAATCTTACCAGTTAGGAAACCAAATGGAACTTATAGACTGGTACAGGATTCAACAGCTGTAAATGACATTATTAAGACCCTACATCCAGTGGTAGCTAACCGTTACACAGTCCTGACCAAATTAAAAGACAGTCTGATCTGGTTTACAGTGTTAGATTTGAAAGATGCATTTTTCTGCCTCACCTTAGCCCCAGAGAACCAAAAGACTTTTGCCTTCGAGTGGGAGTCTGCTAGCAAAGGGAGAAAGACACAACTAACCTGGACAGTTTTACCTCAGGGTTAGAAAAACAGCCCCACAATATTTGGAAATCAATTGGCTAAAGAATTGGAACAATGGGAACAGCCACAGGGAGAGGGAGGTCTTCTGCAATATGCGGATGATTTGCTAATAGCAATTGAAACGGAAGAAAAGTGTGTCGAGTGGACAATCTCATTGTTAAACTTCTTGGGTTTAAATGGGTATCGAGTTTCCCAACAGAAAGCGCAGCTGGTGCAAGAAAAGGTGGTGTACCTAGGATACGAGATCTCTGGAGGACAGCGATCCCTAGGAACAGCAAGGAAAGAAGCCATCTGCCAGATGCCCAGGACCGAAATGGTGAGAGACCTGCGAGTCTTTCTAGGAATGACAGGTTGGTGTAATCTGTGGATATATCAATACGGGATACTTTTTAAACCTCTGTATGACATGTTGAAAGAAACTAAAAATATTCTAGTCTGGACTCCAGAGGCAGAAACGGCCTTTAAAAGGCTAAAGCAAGAGCTGATGAAGGCCCCAGCATTGGGCCTGCCCGATGTAACAAAATAATTTTGGCTGTTCTCACACAAACGCCAAGGAATGGCCCTAGGAGTTCTAGCTCAACAGTTGGGACCATACAAAAGAGCTGTGGCTTACTTCTCTAATCAACTAGATGAAAAAAGTAAATGGCCCACAACAGTGAAACAGGTCACATCCCGGTGTTAACGTTGTCTGAAAAATAATCCAAACACAGGAACTAAAGTACACCAAGGAGTAATAGACAGAGGAAAATTCATGGGGGAAGTATGGCAGATTGATTTTTCTGAACTCCCAAGGAAAGGGGGGTGTAAGTACCTCTTGGTTCTAACAGGTAGATTTTCTGGGTGGCCTGAAGCATTCCCATGCAGACCAAACAAAGAAAGAGAAGTAACTAAAGTCTTGTTTAATAAAATTATACCGAGGTTTGGAGTGCCTAAGAGCATCTCCTCAGACAGAGGCTCGCACTTTTGCTCTAAAATTGTAAGAGCAATAAGTAAGGAACTGCAAATCAAATGGCAATTGCACACGCCTTATAGGCCCCAAGCTAGTGGACAAGTAGAAAAGATGAATCATCTTATTAAGTAACAGATTGCTAAAATGACAGGAAACCAATCTGCAGTGGTACCAAGCCTTACCTCTTGCTCTGATTAGATTAAGTGTAAAGCCTCGTTCAAAAGAGGAACTGAGTCCATTTGAAATCCTATACAGGAGACCTTACACGATGCATATTGTAAATAGCAAGGCTGTAGATCAAATAAGTAATCAATATGTGTATGATTGTGTTATAGCTGTGGGGAAGCACTTTGATAAGAATGCCACAGTGGTGATGGATCACCGACCTAAACAACCTGATTGTAAATTGCATCCTTTTAATCCTGGAGATTGGGTATATGTTCAGAATCTTTTAGGAAAACCTCTGCAAGAGAAGTAGGAAGGACCTTTTCAAGTGTTACTGACCACCTTCACCATAGTTTGAGTTAAAGAACCACCGAACTGGATCTACTACTCCTGAGTCAAGAAAGCTCCAGAAGATCACAAAGAAAGCTCCTGAAAAAAAACTCGACACTATGAACTGGCGACCTCTGGTGTCGATACATGGACTTTTGATAAGTATAAGCTATTTGTGAAAATACAGTTACAGAGAATGAAGATCTGTGCTTAGATACTAAAGATAGTGCATGTACCTTTGAAATGTTTCCCCATAATAAGAACCAATCACAAGTTTAGCATGTAGGAAATATATGTGCATGTATTAAGACATTATGTGTTAGTATTTTTATTAACCATTGTCATGAAATAGCAAATGGTACTAATTTTTGTGTATGTAATTTTACTAGAATGGTACTCTGTGATTTTAAGTATACTGTTCCTATAACCACTATGCAGTTGATTGAAGCTGAATATACTCTGTATTACAATATGCCGAATTTACAGATAGGCATGAGCACTGATCATTTAAAGTAATTCTTATGCACCCTGATATAGAAAGCTAGTTCATGAAGTAAATGCAACCGCTCAACGTAAGCTTTCACAGGTAACACGACTCAATGTGTATAAAAGGTATTGACAAAGATAGAACAAGTAGGAAAGCATCACTGGTGAGATGTCTTTAGAGAATTCTCACCTTCGGCCATACAAGCATGCCATTACTTAATACACCCAATGTTAGTAATGGTGGCAGTCATACTCTTATTATCCTTCTTAAATGTATGGCTATACTACAAGTTAAATAACATAGTTAAAAGGGTTCAAGTACTGTGGGCAATGACCCTCACCCATTCCTTGGAACTTGACGAAAGAGTTCCTAAGTTCTAAGGAAAGGGGGGAATGAAACACAGCAAGGCCCTGGGAGGGTTAGGGTTAAGGTTAGGGTTAGGAGCAAGGCCAACTCCTGCCTTGAGAATAATTATCCTGTTCTTAACACAAGACAGTGCCAAGGCCATCCAGGACCAGAAGAATGTAAACAGCTACAAAAAAGAACATAAAGATCTCAGGACTAGTAGATAAGAAGCAAAAGTTATAACTGGAGTGTAACATTGTTTTGCTGTTGCAAAAACACAGCGAAGATCAAGAAAGGTCCACCCAGACTCCGCCTGGACTCCGTCTCTTATGAATATTAAACTGCATGATGTAATCTCATGAATATGTATGTAACCTCCCCTGAAAATTGTATAAATTGCCCAACTTTTTATTAACAATCTGGAATTCTCTGTCCAGCGCTAGCTGGGAATTCTCCAACATTGAAATAAATACCTTGCTGTTTAAAGGCACAAAACTCTGTCTCTAAACAGTTTTGTTAGGCCTTTTTGGGCTTCAGTGAGAACATTTCCTTGTAGTATGGGATCCAATGGCAAAGGCAGCCATGGAGGAAGCCAAGCCATTCCCCCAAACTTCTATCATAGAATGATTTGGGTTGGAGAGTCATGAATCACAGAATGGTTTGGGTTTGAGGGGACCTGAAAGATCATCTGCATGGGCAGGGACATCTCCCACTAGATCAGGTTGCTCTAAGCCCCATCAAACATGTCCTTGAATACTTTTAGGGATGAGACAGAGACATTTTCTGGGCAACCTAGGCCAGTGCCTCATCACCCACACAGCAAAGAATTTCTTCCTCGTATCTGAAGTCAATCACCCCTCTTCAACTTTGAAACCATGTCCCTCTTGTCTGATCACTCCAACCCCTTGTCAAAAGTCCCTCCTCATCCCTCCTCATTTGATGGTTCTGTGATAAAATGTGTAACCCTTGGTAATGATAGACGGGGTGCCAGGTGATGATTCCCAAAGCTCGCACCCCTTTAGAGAATTGTCTTGGGTTGGACAGTTGTTCTGTCACCAGAACGCCCCTGTGAGGGGGAAGGGGATAAGGAATGGAGCCCCAGGGCTTGCAATAAAATCTGATTTAATAGGAGAATAATAATGAGCTAATATTAACAATGATTACGATTGCTCCAGTGGGAAGGCAATGGTCACAGCAAGTGGACAAGGAGGCCCCAGGTGTGGGAACATTGCCTGGCAGGATGGGACCATTGGCAAGGCTCTGACAAGTGTGCCTCCAGCTTTTCCACAGCCCTCTGTTATCTCCACCACTGTAGTCTGTCCTATGGTGTCCCATCCCCTGTGCCACTTGCCCTGAAGGCTCTGGTCCTTCACCCGCCTGCCCCACCTTGCTGTCACCTTCCTCTACTGAAATCTCTGTGTCCTCAAACCCCAACTCACAAACCCAGCCCACACCCTGGAAATTAACGAGCTCTTGGAGAAACACCAAACCCTCTGATGGAAGATATCAAGGCACAGACCCTGGTTTCTGTGCACAGTCAGAATCGTTTATTGTGTGGTTCGCTACACTTATATAGTATCCCGATATCTATTAATTGATCTACAATTTGTACCTCAAAGTGCTCTTTCTACTTATATAAAACGGAGGTGTGCATCCTTTGCCTTTTCACATGCATGAGTAGTAGCAACTATGAAATGAGAATAGGTATCTGTTGCGAATCGGGCTTGGAGATTACCATATACAGCCAATGTGGTTGAAGGAAAAATCTCATTTATTAAGCCTGGTAGCGCTGAATATATACTTTTCTCTTATCAGTGTTACAAACATGGCATTACATTATTGGTTAACACGGTTCGAACCTGATATTAAGTTATAAACTAATTGGCTAAAGGCTATTGTCCATGCCTACAAAGGGCTGTCCTGATTTTAAAATAGTTGTTATTGCCGTTACTTTTGTTATCTTGTTTTTCTCCAAAGCCAGTACCGGTGTTATTCATTCCTGCAAGGTCAGTTCTTCAAAACATTCCCGAATGCAGCTTGTTCAGTACATGTCTGCCTGAATGGAAAAACCCCACAGGTATCCATTGATGCATACATATATTTAAGATGACTGAATTCAGCAATGTGTGTAACACCTGATTGCCACACCTCATTATGCTGCAGCCCCCCAGAAACAGCTGTTAGCCAAGTGGGAGCTAGTGTAACTAATTCACAGTCAGGACACGTGAACAATTTCTTTGGCTTGCCTTACTGTGATGCCAAATTGTTTCATTAAACTTCTGTAATTATTATGATAGAAATTATGCATCAGGTGTGCTTGTTGCAATACATTTGGCACTAGCACTACTGCTGCTAATGAGTCTGTGATCCTGTTACCTTCAACGATGGGTCCTGGTAACTGTATGAGAACAAATATGCATAACATAATAATTGTGATTTTGAGTGTTTACCAATTGCAACCATTCTGAAAACAGCTTAAAGAAAGACCTAATAACTGTATGTTTAAGGTAGAAAGCACCTATTCTGACTAAAACTCCATAAACATACTGAGAATCCACTGCAATATTAATATCTGTCACTGAAAATAATTGAAAGGCTTCTATCGCTGCATGCAATTCAATGACCTGTGCTGATCTCTCCTGTAGCACAACATGCGATCGCCATTGGTCTGAAGGAGAATCATGCCAAGCTTACTACTGCTTTGTGTGAGTAATCTGATCTATCCAGAAATGGAGTAGGAGCTCTCTCTAGTGGTACTGTTGATAAAATAAAACAACGCTGGATTGTTAACTCTTGCTGGGACTGTAAAAATTTGTGTCTAAGCAAGTTGAACTGCATCTCTCCAAAGTAATCTGCTAAGGCAATTTGAAAAGACAGTAACGTTTGAACAGCTGTACGAAAATCCTGTTTTTTAACAGGGCTATGTATTACAGCAACATGTAATGCAAAAATACCTCTAGCACATAATGGCAGTTTTGTAATCACTTCAGATAACATTTCAAATCTATACTGTACTGTTTTGATGACATGATAATTGACACTCTAGAATCCAGAAATTTTTTCCATCCCATTGCCATAATATACCAAATGGATAGAAAGTGTTATCACAAAACCTTTGAGAAGTAACTTTGAATAATAACGATGTGCAAAAGACTGTTTAATTTTAGTCATAAAAAGTTCTAGCACTCAAGATGCCTCAGGAGTCAATTGCCTGGGTGGTGTAAGATTGGTATCACCCTCCAATAAATCAAATAATTGAGATAGTGTCTCAGTACAGATACTGAGCAAAGGTCTTACCCAGTTTATTGTCCCCAATAATTTTTGCAGATCATTCAGAGTTTGGATATTGTTTTCAATTGTCAATTTTTGTGGGGAAACCCATATTTCTGTTCATTTCCATCCCAGGTATTTCCAGAGTGGTTCTGACTGAATTTTTTCAGGAGCTATCTGTAAGCCATAATTTTCCAGACATTTGGTAAGTAAGTGTAAACATTTTTTTTATTTAACCTTCATCACTTGCACAAAGCAAAATATCATCATATAATGAGAAATCATAATCGTAGGATGAGTTCAACGAACCAGTTTCAATAGAGAATGCACAAGATATTGAAAAATTGTGGGGCTGTCTTTCACACCTTGTGGCAACACTACCCACTCATACCTCTCCATAGGAACTTGACAGTTTACAGAAGGAACCAAAAATGCAAAATATTTACAGTCATCTTCATGTAAATAAATGGTAAAGAAAGAATCTTTAAGATCAGTGATATAACATGGCCAATTTTAAAGAAAAGCAATGTGGGACTAGAAACCACAACCCTGGAATTAAGAGTCTCAAGGTCTACTGACTGACTGAGGTAGCTGGGCAGCACATGTAGCAGGGAGAACAGCATAGTGAAAACATGATGGGGAGAGGTGTTGGTGGGGAGGGGTGAAGAGAAAGAGCACAAAGGAAGGGTCTCACACACAATAACAGTTCCTCCCTGGCTTGGCAGGGTCCTTCAGGGATGGGGGAGGTGAAGGGCGAGGTGAAGAGAGCGAGTGATAGGTCGCTGATCCCACTGTTGTGTGCCTCCTCCTCCCAGACGCCCTGGGAGTGGTGGTGGCTCTGGCGTGGGAAGGCAGTGAAAGAAACAGCAGTCATCCCCCCTTGGGTGCCCACCCCCCCACCACAGGGGAAGCAGTCATGGCTCCCATGTTACCCATTGTCATCACTCTGTTCCCCTTCCCGATACTTCACAGGGAAAGCTAAGGCATTCGTAACGTGTGGCAAATCAGTTCTAATTTTCTCTTGATTGTCGCTGTCAGTAACTAAATCAGTTATTGTAATTTTCAGTGGAAAAGTCACAGGCATGCCTAATTCACTTGAAACTTTTACTGTTTGCATCAGGACTGAAAACGCAGAACCTTTCTCAGAGCCTCCCCCTCCGTCCGCAGCTTTTTCTCCCACTATGCCTGTGGAGTGCTGCCAAAATTTCTTTTGAAGTCATGTTGGCACTGGCAGCTCTTGAAGGGGTAAGGGGGGGGGGGGTTTAGTTCAGTCTCGTTTTCAAGATCTATTAACCCTGGACCAATAGGGTCCTCATCCCTTGAAGAACCAGAGTCCTCCATTGAAAAGCTTTGATGTTAAGTTTCAGAGTCAGTTAACAATGCATCAGTCATAGCAGGTATATCAATGAGAACAGTCTGTATTACTGCGTCATGAAAAAGCAGTTTGGACTTGGCGGCCGCGCCCTCCATTATAGGGACAAGTGGCTAGGCCATGGCTCCTGTGTCTACCGTGGTAAATGATATGAGAATTTTTTTGTTCTTTTCCTTATCGCCAGCATTCTGAGACTGCCCTGTTTCTCAAGCAACAGGACATGAACCAAATAGGATTCATAGAATCATAGAATTGGATGGGTTGGAAGGGCTGAGTGCCACATCCAGTCTCTTTTTAAACATCTACAGGGATGGAGAATCCACTACTTTCTGGGGCAGCCCATCTCAATGTCTGATCACTCTCTCCGTAAAGAAATTCTTTCTAATATCTAACCTAAACCTCCCCTGGCACAACTTAAGACCATGCCCTCTTGTCTTGCTGATAGTTGCCTGGGAAAAGAGACCAACCCCCACCTGGCTACAACCTCCTTTCAGGTAGTTGTAGAGAGTGATGAGGTCTCCCCTGAGCCTCCTCTTCTCCAGGCTGAACAGCCCCAGCTTCCTCAGCCTCTCCTTGTAGGACCTGTGTTCGAGTCCCTTCACCAGCCAAGTTGGCCTCATTTGGACCTCCTCCATGACCTCAATATCCTTCCTGAACTGAGGGGCCCAGAACTGGACACAGTACTCGAGGTGTGGCCTCACCAGCGCTGAGTACAGGGGAAGAATCACTTCCTTGGATCTGCTCAATGGTGAGTGAGTAGGGAGGATATATAATAAGCTCATAGCAGTTATTAGCATTCTCCAGGTTATCAGATGATCAGGTGAAAAGTCTTGACCTGAGCCCCGCGCCCTTGTCAATGCGTCACCCGCTTTTTGCCATTCTAACACTTCGTAAGTGCTTGATTCTGGATACCATGGGCAGTTGTGCCATACTCATAAAAATAACAAAGTCAGTTTCTGGGGCATTATGTTAAATGTCTGTTCTCTGCCTATATGCAGCAAAACTTCATGATGAAGCTTCTGGGATCGGGTCACTGTTTCACCCATCTTTAAATCTTTTCTGGGAGGCAATCCTCGATTACCTTCTCTTGAGGATGGATGCGTCTTTGCTCACCTTCCTGTTCGGCTCAGTCAGGGGTCATCCTCCTGGAGATTTTCAGAATTCTCCTCTGAATCCTTATATTTCTTCTGGAATTCCTCAATCCATATGAGGGAGGACATGAGGGCACAGACACCAATTGCTGAATACAATCAGAATCAGTTTATTGTGTGGTTCACTACATTTAATGAGTATCCCGATATCTATCGATTGATCTACAATTTCCACCTCAAAGTGCTCTTTCTACTACCATAAAACCTTATCTAACCATTTCCCACTGGAGGTGCTTGGTACCAGGACACAACATCGTCCAGATGGCAAATTCCTCAGGATATTTACAGATATTTGTTTCCTTCAGTGTAAGTTAGTATCAGGAAGTTCACATGGTTCCTCTATCCCACACAGTGTCCGCTCCTCTGCTGTTCTTCTACAGGCAACTGGGCTGATCAGGGGTCTGGAAAACAAGAATTATGAGGAGAAGCTGAGGGATCTGGGGCTGTTCAGCTTAGAGAAGAGGAGGCTGAGGGGAGACCTCATTGCTCTCTACAACTACCTCAAAGGAGGTGGTAGTGAGACAGACGCTGGCCTCTTCTCTCTTGTGACCAGTGATAGGACAAGAGGAAATGAGTTAAAACTCCACCAGGGAAAGTTCAGTTTAGATATTAGGAAAAATGTCTTCACAGAAAGAGTGGTGGAGGATTGGAACAGGATGCCCAGAGAGGTGGTAGGGGCACCATCCATGGAGGTGTTAAAAAGACAGGTAGATGAAGAGCTACAATGGGTGGTTTAGTGGTTAGGGGTTGTAGGTCGGACAGCTGGACTCTATGATCTTATAGGTTTTTTCCAACCTCGATGATTCTATGGTTCTGTGATTCTATTATTATTCTCTGTTATTTCATCAGCACTATGCCCAAGATGGCCTCCAACCATCGCATCAACCACAAGTCCTTCTCTGTTTGCAAACAGCAGGTTCATTGCAGTGTCTTCTCTGGTTGACTGCCTCACAAGATGTGTCAGGAAGGTCTCTTCCACACATTCCAGGAAACTCCAGGACTGTTCCCTCTCTGCTGTGCTGTATTTCCAGCAGGCATATGGGAAGGTGAAGTCTCCCACAAGAACAAGATCTCCGATATCAAAATAATACTTCATCTGCCTATTCATCCTGGTTGGGTGTTCTAGAAAAGTCTCCCACCATGGTATCTGCCTTGTTGCCCTCTCCCCTGATCCTTTCCCATTCACACTCCACCCAATCCTCACCATGGTTCAGCTCTGGGTAATCAAAATTCTCCCTAACACACAGGGCCACCCCACTTCCTCTCCTGGCTGGCCTATTGATGCACAACAAGTGGCACAAACTGCTGAAGGAGAAGGTGAATGGATCCAGTTTGCAGAGGTGGAAGCCATCCAGCTGGCTGTAGACACTGGAGAAGGAGAAAAGGGGACAGTGCTCTATCTCCGTAATGACCCCTGGATGGTGACAAATGCCCTGTGGGGATGGGTACAGCAATGGGAGCAGAGCAACTGGCAGCATCTGGGCTGCTTCCCCCTGGCAAGGTGCTGTGTCCCATCCATAGAACCTCTTCGTAAAAGTACATCATGCACCTGGGAATTGGGCCACTTCAGAACATCCAAAAACAAGGAGGTGAGTCAGGCTGCTAAGGTAAGTGTGGCTCAGGTGGGTCTGGACTGGAAACCTAAAGTATTTTTAGTTTGGTGCGTCCATCAAATCCATCAAGGAATAGGTGAAACACACAGATCAGCTCATGGGGGAGGGGTGGACTGAGCATGCACAGCTGATCCATGATTGTGTAACATCTGCTGCTATCAAGCAAGCTAGGTTGATCTCTACGTACTATTCAAAGATAATTTTTTAAACCTGAACAAGACATCAATCAAACCCAGGTCCATGTTTGTTCCTACTAATGGGACAGTACACGCTTTGGAATCCCAAGGATAGTTGAAATTTTCAAAAATTCAACTATGTCCCCTCTAAAAAGGAAAAAAAAGGGGAAAAGCTTACCTATAAATAATGACCACTAGATGATGAAGTACGGAGATGGAGATGTCTCCTGCACCGGTTTGTCATAAGAGAAATGGTGAGAAACGTAATTATTAACAGACTGCAGGAGGTGGCACATGCAGCAGATAGTTTACGGCCATGCTGGCTTCAGGTACAGAGTAATTGTCACCATCAGTGTCATACAGCACAGCCCAGTGATGCCCTTGAGCAGGCGCCAGAGCTGACATCCAGCACAAGAAGGTGTGACAGCCCACAGCTATAAGAACAGCTCTGAGACAAAACCCACCAACATAGTTACCATACAGAGAATAATTATAACTAATTTGTATTTACATGCTCTGATCAGAACTTTCTTTATCTCAGCCCTTTGTACCCACTGTTGCGCCAAATAAATAATGTTGTGGTTGAACCCCAGCCAGACTCTGAGCACCACGCAGCCACTCACTCAGCTTTCCCCAAGCAGTGGGTTGGAGGAAAGGACTGAGGCAAGGCAAGGAGAGTGAAATGATTGATGTGAATACATTCTAAACATAGTAAAAAAATTTGTTATATAAAATGCGTACTAAAAGAAAGTTTTTAAAAAGACCCTTTTCCTCCAGTTGTCTCCTCTTTGACTCCCTGAAGCTGAGAGCAGCAGCATAGGTGAGAGGAATGGGAATGAACAAAGCTCACAAACATTTCAGCACTCTGATTGCCTCCTTAGCCAACTCTGTCATTGTGTTCGTGTCCATCTTTTTGTGTCTCCTGATACAAAATATTTCTCATAAGATTATCCCCTGTAGAAAGGTGACCTCATTAGGGGCAGCTCATACTTAGCATATGGTTGAGGAGTGTGTTTGATTGGCCATGAAACTTTGTCATGCTTTTCTTTGCTTTGTTTGCAAAGAGGAAAACTCCTGCTGTGCCCGTGTGCAGCAGTTCCCTAAGGAAAAGCTGGTGCAAAAGAGCTGTACCATCCAGCTGCAGAGACCAGGGGAGAAGTCCGATGTGAGGAGAAGTGATGCAAGTCCCAGGAGGCCAAGGATGTTGGGTTGGGAAGGTAAGGAGCGAGGGTGTCCATCCACTGTCAGACCTCAAGGAATTGCTTCTCCTCCTGGTGCAGACCTCCTGAGGAGACCCTCTGGGTCATTATCACTTGGAGAATGCTGCTAGAACCTCTCGTCTGAAGTACAAAGTAATGAAATATTCCCTTTCAAATAAGAGTGCAAAGGTGTTCTTTGAAATCTTCTACCTAAACTCCACCAGGAAAAAATGGAAAACTCCAAGGAGCTCTACAGGTCTTGAAGACATGAAGAAAATTACTTCAGATACTGAGAGAAGAATGAAAAATATCTCTGATAAAGTCAAAGTCAGAAGCAGAACCCAAAGTACCTTCAAACGCTGATGGGCCCCACTGAGCCTGTCAGAGCCTCCCCATGGCCTTGTTAGAGCAGATCCCTGGAGGCCATGATTGCAGATGGCAAAGATGATTGTAGGAGGCCAAGTCCCTGTGCCGGTATGTCGGGACATCCTCCCAACCATGTCCCTGAGACAACAATAGAAAATCAATAACAGCTCTATTTGGCAACAAAGCGTGGCAAAAGCTATTTTGGTCCATCAACAATTCCTCCAAAACCCGTGTAGTAACATTCGCTTGTTTTCCTGACCATCAGGCTAATTTCATAAACTTTCTTAAAGCCTTTCCAGCAGCTGCTTCAGGCATTAAAATTGCTAAAGCAAGTCTAGCAGATCCACNAGTCCGACGACCCATATTTTGATTCCAGCTTTTATACCTTTTACAATCTTAAGTTTCGTGCAGAGTCAGGTCACAAGACAGTTCCATTAAACATGTAAATAACAATAGCTTGACATCCTTATCCCTTAAATCTTCTACCAGGGCTTATTGTTTAACTTCTTCCCACCACCTGAACATAACATACCATATCCTATCTCTAGTACAAAGTGTCAGTTTACTTATGCTCTACATGCTCTGTTAGTTACTTATGTTCTACATGCTCTGTTAGTTACTTATGTTCTATATGCTCTGTTAGTTCCTTTGATTATTGTTCCCCAGAATCAGCACATTCTTTAGACTAGTGTTTGCAATGATTTGCAACACCGGATACATTAACCATAGATACATTAATACGTTCCCAAAAAAAAGTCATTTTTCTTGCAACAAGAAGGTACCCATCCTACATGAAAGTTAGGATTTTGTTTAGCAATTTGTAGTATCTCTTTCCATTTTCCTGTATGCCATACTGGTATACTATTAATTTCCCAGTTATTAGTTTCCCAAAATATCACCCATTCAACACATCCTTTAAAGACAGCAAAAGAATCTGTATAGATATATACAGGTTCCCGGGTGTCTCTTTCTTTTATAAAAACATTCAAAACAGTATCCAGTTCGCCTACTTGTGCACTTCCTTCATCTTGATTTATTATCTGTTCCCCCGTGGAAGGTTTAATCGCAGAAGATCTAAAAATCCAGTTTTTCCCTTCACGTCTGGAGGAAGCATCTGTGAACCAGGCATTATTCATATCGCTTTTAAACTCTGGGGCCTCTTTAATAGGGCTGTGAGTTTTCATTATTAAATCTTTTTCATTTGTGGATTGAATTGTTTCCTGAATGTTTAAAAATTTCTCTGGCCCTTCTTCAATTTGGAACAGCTCAGCAAAATATTCGATCTGACTATACCATTTTCTGATTGTAGCTTTCTGAGAAATTCCTTCAGGGGGTGGTTTCCCAGACAGCACTTGGTTGATTACCTTAAAAGGCCCTTGTAGGATTACCTTTTGTTTTTTAATTACCTTGCTTATCTCTTTGAGGGCTGTGCTGACAGTGAGCAACCCCTTTTCCAGGACTGAATATCTTTTCTCTGCGTCCTTTAGCGATTGAGAATAAAAAGATAAGGGCCGTGTGTCTCCAGCTGGACCCTGTTGCCAAAAGTGATATGATAATGCACTGGAAGAAAAACCCCATTCAATCGTTATAGGGTCTTCTGGGTGGAGAGGTCCCAGGGTTTGTAAGGTCTGTGCCTCCAGGATGAAAAGTTTTAACGCCTCATCGTGATTGTGACCCCACTCCCAGTGGCGATGTTTTTTCAGTAAGTCATACAATGGCCTGGCAATGATTGACAGGTCGGGTATGTGTTTTCGCCAATATTGAAAGGTCCCCATAGTTTCTTGTAACTCTTTTTTATTCGTGGGTGCTTTTATTTGTCCCAGATGAGACAGAGTGTCCTGGGGAATATTCCATGTGCCACCCTTCCATTTGATCCCTAGAAATTTGGCTTCCTGGGAGGGAGGCTGCCTTTTGTNGTGTCTCTGAAAGCACGATTAGAAGAACTAGCTTGGCCGATGCAGGTGCAGCTTTAGCGAAAAACAAGATGCCTAGCCAGAAAGTAGTTAACTGCAAGAATTTGTTATTGTCGTGATCCGAGTTATTATTTTAATATTTTGTTTGTGAGGAAATCTCAGCCTCTGCTTCAGAGACGACGCTCAGAATTGCAGGCTAACACATGTTGAAACTTAAACAGGTAGCAGAGATTTATTTTTAAGGAAAAGCAAAAAGTTATCACCGTTAGTACAGAGTAAACATGATTGTTGAGGAAAGAAAGAAAGTAACAATGTATAATTTAAAATTGTTTCACCGGTTCGAGACTACAGCAGAGTTCTGGCTTCGGTCTGGCCGCTTTTCCCTCAGGGCAGGTCGCTCTGTGAAGTTCTGGCTTCGGCCTGGCTGGCTCACAGGAAAACGGCAGGAAAGCCTTTGTTTTTTTTCTCTCAGGTGTCTCGGGATGGGCAGGAGAAACAGCTACCTACTTTTCGGTCCTTTTTACAGGATTTTTATAATGAAAATGGGGAGAGGAAGGAGGGGGCCTTCGTTTGCATAACTTGTTGAAATTCACAGGTTTCCCGGAATGGGGCTTGAAATTCACAGGTTTCCCAGAACCAGCTTTCCTTATCTAATATGTTAATTTCCCCATTGTTCACGTTCCGGTAGGCGCCAAGGGGGAGGCCTGACCAATTTTACATCTAAATAGCTGTTTTGTGACAGGAAAATAATTCGCTCAAGAAACAAATTTTTGTAATTTTGAAAAGGCTTGCATCAGTTATCTAAAAGAGGCGTGCCCTCTGAACCCTATATAACACTGTGTAACTATTAATAAGATTGTGAGCTGTGTATCAACCATACTGGTTATAGCCGCAGACTCTGTGTTTTTGCGCTCTTCCCGACAAAATGGCACCCGAGCAGGGACCCGGGGCCTAAAATTGATATTGTTGCCTGGAGCAACGGATGCAGGTGTTGCTTTGAGTGACGGTTTTACCTGGCCCCTGGACGTCAGGAAATGCGGATGGGGTTGGCACTACCTGACAGTTGCGGTAGGAGCTGGAAGTGAACTGGCCACTCGCCCCCGTAAGGTAGGCGCTGCTAATTTAAGAGAAAATGCAGATAGAGGCGGCAGTCCAGTTACTAGGCAGTATACTCTCTAAGAGAGGCTTTCCTAGTAACTTGAAACAGATCCATGAGTGGATTACATGGGCACGGAATCGGGGAATGATGCAAGAAATTCCGTTGCTATTTAGCCCAACAGAATGGGGACAAGTGGGCGATAAACTGTAGGACGCTGCTATTGTCGGAGAAAGAGCAAAGCAGCAGGCTGCGATGGCTGCTTTTCAAGCCTTAGTGACCGCTCCCGTAACTGCGTCATCAGAAAAACCTGCTCCGCCAAGTGCAGAAAAAGGTCAATCGTGTCTAAGAAAGTTTTTTCTCGGCTCTTCTAAAATGATGCCAGTAAAAGGCATGACCGCATCAGTAGCTAAAACAGTAGCAGACGTTAAAATGGACAATGGGGAAATACCATCTGATGATTTTACTAAGACTGACACGGCAGCTGGGGTTATTCTTTCAGCCCCCCCCGCCTGGGTTCTCTGAATCACAAAGAGAGGAAAAAGTTTCGACTTGTGTAAGTTACCATAACAATGGAAATGCCTCCCCAAACATGGTGCAATCACAAAAGGAGGTCACAGTAGAAAAGCTGTTGCAGGAAGTGTTGGAGCAATTACAGCCATTAAAGACTGAAGATAATGTGAATTCTAAAACTGACTGCCCGCAGCCGCAAAAACTGCTTCCCTCCGTCTCAGAGGTTCGTTGGAGCAACGAGCCTGCAGCAGGGACTGAAGTTTCGGCTGAGGAAACAGGCTCGTCAGTGTGGGATGCAGCAACAGTGGTTCGGATGAAAAGTAGAAATGGGACCGAGAAGCAGGGCCAGGGGAGACCGAAAACACCACCACCACCTGAGTCACTGGAGGACCAAGGGGGAGACAGGCCAGAGGGCACTGGTGAGGAATCTCAGAGTGCAGACCCTTCCCCCCCTCTCCTGCTTGTTTGCTGTGGCTCCCGGCTGCTCCGCCGCTGCCTTCCTCCCCCCTCAGCCGCATGATTTATCTTCTCGACCAGCGTTACCATCAATCTGTCCTCCGCTTCCCGTGTCAACACGGACAATGCCTGCTCAACTAAGGGAACTGCTGAAAAAACTCCAAGAAGTGGACACCAAGGCTGAGTATACCCCTGAACAAACCCCTAGTTTTTGCTCCGGGGAACATCCCGAACAACCCAGGGGTGCTAATTCATTTTTACCTCCTGATCCATTCCCTATTCCTGCTCCTACTTCCCTTAACGCTTTAACACCCACTGCTCCACCTCTTCCAGATCCCAGGAGGGGAGGGTGGTGAGGGTGGGGTGGGAGTGTGGATCTGGTAACTAGACGGAAGGGAATTATTCAAAATGCTATAGTTGAAGGACTAAGACAAAAACACAGTCATGAGAAAGAGCATTAATGAGTAAACAACACTTTCATTCAAAATGCTCAATACAACAATTTGGCGGAGAATGTAATGAAAAATTTGAAATTTGGGCTACAGCTCAGACTGGAGAAATGGCTAAACATGTATGTAAACATCTGATGTTTCTTTGCTGTAATGGGTGTTCCTCAGAACATTAAAACAGATAATGGTCTGCCTTATGTTAGCTACGGGGTAAGGACCTTCATGAAAGCCTGGGGTGTGAATCATTCCACAGGTATAGCGCACTGTCCTACGGGACAAGCTATTGTAGAGAGGGCTCATCAAGCATTAAAACATTATTTAGAAAAGCATAAGGACGTCTTTGACATTCAAGAATGTCTTTCTAAGGTTCTGTTTGTTTTAAACCATTTGTCTGTTACAGGAGACTGAGAGGAACCCCCGATTATTATACATCATCAGGAAATACGAACTGAGCAACAAGCAAAGCCTAAAATGATCGTAAACTATCGCGATCCTTGTAGTGGTTGTTGGGTAGGGCCTGTACCTGTATTGTTAACGAGCAATGCTACTTTTGTGTTTCCACAGATAAAGGGCCAGTGTGGGTTCCCAGTCGCTTTGTGAAACCCGCGCTGAACGTCAGAAGCCAATACGCAGAGGACACTGATAATACTGACCCACTGCATCTGCCTATTGGCAACGCTGACGATTGATCCCAAGCAGAAGATGTGGGTTACCTGGTAGACTCAGGCAGAGTCCTCTCCACAAGAGCTCAACTTATTGGGATCACAATCCGTGGGCAGCAAGTCTCGAAATTGGACACAAACATGTTTCGTCTTTGGTAAGACAATGGCAAAGGGCTGGATATACTCGATGGGCCTGGCTCAAATTAGGCACTCAGTCCATTCCCTAGCCAGCACGGAATGGACTGGGACCGATGTATCCTCAGCTTTGTCCTATAGTTTTACCAAACCAGGTGAATTTGGTGGAACGAATGACATTGCGAGCAGAATGAAAACTTACAAAGTTTGCTCCCTCACATTGAAGGCTGTTGCCCACCTGTGATGGCTATGTTGAACTCTTGAGTGGATCTGCTAGACTTGCTTTAGCAATTTTAATGCCTGAAGCAGCTGCTGGAAATGCTTTAAGACAGTTTATGAAATTAGCCTGCTGGTAAGGAAAACAAGCAAATGTTACCACACAGGTTTGTAGAGGCAATCAGGTAAACACAATCAGGTGTTGCCAGTTATGATGAGGAAGGCATGAGCTCCTGTTAAGCCCACCTGTGCCCAATTAGGGCTGGCCCCAACTGCACACGAGCAGAATTGGGGGACCAATAAAAGGTGGGCTTTGAGAAGTGAGCAAGGGTCACTCCTGACCAGCCTGAAGAAGAAAATAGTTGACTCCGGAGCGTTAGCACCGAAATAGACTGATTCTAAGGGCAACTTTCGGAGTACTGTTCTTGCACCTTTGCAAGAACACCTACTGGACCTCAAAACACTGTGGTCCAGGAAAGGATTGTCTGCAACACAGGTTTTGGAGGAATTGTTGATGGATCAAAATAGCTTTCGCCATGCTTTCTTGCAAAATAGAGCTGTTATTGATTTTCTCTTGTTGGTTCAGGGACATGGTTGGGAGGATGTCTTTTGTTCTCGTGTCTTCACAGGGCCTCAACAAAAATATCAACAAGGCATGGATTGTCCAAAAGAAAAAGGGGGAATTGTGGAGGAATTTCTGAAGGAATATGGACACCCAGAGATTATGGCTAATCCATGTTTTGAGAACTATGAAGCAGACTGAAACTTTTAGTTCTGAGCAGTAAACACCTGACCTTGAAGTGTCTCTGAAAGTGCGATTAGAAGAACTAGCTTGGCAGATGCAGGTGCAGCTTTAGCGAAAAACAAGATGCCTAGCCCAAAAGTAGTTAACTGCAAGAATTTGTTATCTAAAAGAGGTGTGCCCTCTGAACCCTATATAATGCTGTGTAATTATAATAAAATTGAGAGCTGTGTATCAACCATACTGGTTTTAGTCACAGACTCCATGTTTTCGCACTCTTCCCGACATTTCAGAAAAACTGACAGCCAGCAGAGTACTCACGTAAAACCCCACTTAGTTTTCAGAGCTGTGCCTCTTTTTTTTATTCTTTTGGAACAGGTGCTTGAGGAATCACGACACTACAAAGGTTGCTAGATTCTGGTTACAAGAGAAGCCCAACCCCAATGTTCTTTGAGCTTTAAACAGTGTTCAGGGAAAGATGATGGCCATAAGAGCATTCAAGTAAAGCACCATTGCTTTGGGAACTGTGCCTTCTTGTTTTCCTTTTTGGAACTGCGAATTAAAAAAAAAAAAAAAATCACTAAGAGGGATGCACATTTCTGGTTTCAAGGGAATCCTACAGCCACAAAGAATTTTGGCCTTTTAGGAGTGGTCAAGGGGAAAGTGATGGCCACAAGAGAATTAATGTCAACCTCTGTCATCTTGACATCTGTGCCTGCTTGTTTTCCCTTTTGGTAAATGTACGTTAAGGAGACAAGCACCATGAATGGTGCCAGTGTCACATTAAAAGTGGATCCTGCAGCCTCAAAGTGCTGTGGGCTTTGAACAGTACTCTTGGAGAAAGTGATCCCCAGAACAGCATTCACATCAATGCCCTTCTTTTGGGGAGCCCTGCCTGCTTGCTTTCCCTTTTGGAAGAGTGGCATATGGAAACAAGGCTCTATGACAGGTTGCTGTTTCAATATACCTAGAAAGCGAACAGACGAAAAATGCTCAGAGCTTTGAACATCGTTTCCAGGGAAAGAGATTCCCAAGATCAAAGGCTGCCCTGCTTTGTTGATCAAACATCGTTAGACCCTGGTGTGCATTCACGTGAACACTGGTGGTTTTCAAGGCTAATATTAAGTTCTTAATTTCACATTAAACATCAAACTTCTACTGTACATCACCACTTGCATACATTACTATCATCCAGATCCACAGTCGCTGGGGAGCCTGGGTTGCAGCAAGGATTTGGTGAACCCTTCCTGGGTAAATTGGGAAAATCCTATGTGGTGCATGCACCTGTAGGTGAGGCATCCAAAGACACTGCAAGTCACTTATATACTAAACAACCAGCAAGTCAAGATGACTTGCATATTACCTTATGTGGAAACATCTGGTTCATCTCCTGACCAGCGATGACAAGGACTGTGCCAGAGTCCAGGGCGTGACTGGCAGGATTTGTTTAACATACTCTCTTTCTAAAACATCAAGTCAATTACTTTTGATAAATGATTAATACAACTAGAATATATAGGATTTGGGATGGTTACACAGAAGGTTTACTTACAATTGATAATATTAAGATCATTAGACAATAGGAATATAAAAGGATGCAAGGTACAATTCACAAGTGAATGCAATAATGTCAGATTAGCTACAGTTTACTTTCCATACATACACATTTGAGAAACATTTAATTGCTAAAAAAACAGAACAGGTTTCACTGGATGACCTTGTTTTTTCACCATTTCTACTGCACGACCCATCGGTGCTTTGATGTTTCCCCATGTTTGCAGTTCTTTCTTCTGTGTATTCTGGTTCAGCAGTCTCTGATGTTTTCGTTGTTTGTTTGGCTGAAGGGTCAGCTGATGGAAGCAATTTGTGACGTGTGATAAGGCTCCTGTCATCACAGGTTTGGACATTCTTTTCTGGAAATGGGTTTGTCACTGTCCGTAACTATTAATATTTTATATTTTGTTTGTTAGGAAATATTAGCCACTGTGCGTGCGTGTCCTACGAATTGCAAAGTAACCAGGTTTATGATTTGAACAAATTACAATGGTTTATTTCAGGGAAAAAATTACACTACTTTTGAAAGGAGTCTTAGGAAGGAGTTAATAGTGGTACACTACTTTTGAAAGGAGTCTTAGGAAGGAGTTAATAGCAGAAGAGAACCAAGGAAAACAGGTTTTTTTAACAAGTTCATCACCCCAGGGAAAGGGCTACTAAGAAAGAAAGAGAACAACTAAAGGTCTTTTTCACCCTCTGAAGAAAGTCGCCTTTTGCCACCAGTGGGCATGCTGTGGGGCGTGCTGCTGGCTGCTGTCCACTTCTCCTCTTCCTCTCTCCTCACTTCTGTCCTTTTCTTGCTTCTAATTTTAGCTGTCTGGTGGCTTATTTACATTTTACCTTTATAGTCCTGACAAAGGAGGGAGAGTCTGTTGATGAGACTTTTCTGATGGAAATACATTTGACACATTTTAAACAGTGTAAACAGAACCGTGGAGCCAAGGTTTTGCTGATGGAAATAAGTATGATATCTTTTTAAAAAGAGTAAACTATACCAGCAGCGTCAGGGTTCTTTTGATTCAATTTTGATACATTTTAACAGAGTGAACTAATCTGGGAAGCCAGAGTACTGCTGCTGAATCAAGAGGCTTTTTTAAATTATTATTTTCAGTGTATCCACATTACATTTCACCCCATTACACTTGAGTCAGCATTTTTATTCATACCCCATTTTGTGTGGATATTTCGTGGATGTGCTTCATGGCTCTTTTTTGGAATTTGTACTCTTTGGCAGGTCATCCTTTCTCCAAGACTTTTCCCACTCAAGGGCTAACCAGAGCCTCTCCTGCCTGGCAACATTATCACCTGAAGGCACAGAGCATTCCACTGAGCCATGCAGCTGTCCTGGTTTGGGACAGGATAAAGGTGATTTTCTGGTTTGTACTTTTGCTTTCAGCTAAGTTTCTTGTAAGTAGTTGCACTTGCTGAAATTAACAGCAAGTTTTTCAGACAGTGTCTGCTTCTAGGACTGATAACGCTGGATGTTTATAGTTACTGCTAGAGACTGGTATGCAAAGCCAAGGACACTGCTCAGCTCTGAGGAACATTTTACCCTGCAGAAGGAGTAAAGAGGTCCCACCTGAACCCCTCCTTTGGGGAGGACTGGACAGATAGACGCCAGAACTGACCAAACAGAGTATTCCATGCCATACACGTCATACTCAGTATAAATTTGAGGGATCACAAGGGTCAAAGACTCTTCTTCCTGCCCCTTCTTCCTTCTTCCTGCTTTTCCTTCGCCTGTTCCCTGTTTGCTTCGGCATCCTGGGAAGATTCCGTCCATTCATCTGCCTGCGGTCCTGATCCGTTCCAGCCTGAATCTGTGTGTTCCTGCCTCCAGCTCCCAACTGCTGCTGACCCCAGGAGTCCAGCCTGGACTTTCCCAGGGCCGCCCTGCAGCCTCGGTGGTAACGTGAGAGTTATTGGGGGAAAGGAGGGAGGAACGTGGTATCAATTTTTCCTGTATATTTGTATATATTTAGTAATTTTACCTATTTATCATTACTGTTTCATTAAAGTTGTGTAGTTTAGTTTCCAACCCATAAGCCTCTCTCCCTTATTCTCTCTCCTTTCTTTATCAGGGAGGAGGGGGGGATTAATAGAGAGCATCTGTTATTCAGTTTAATTGCCGGGCCAGTGTTAAACCGTGACAGCATCTCCATGACGCACTTTTACATCAAGTTTCTCTAACCCAGCAGCTTGCCCACAATATGTCCAAATATGTCCAGGTTCTTTCCTGTCTCAAAAGTCAAGAAATTTAACATGTGGGTGAAAACAGTCTGTTTTACCACGCATGTTCCACATCTTACCCTGTGGCTTTTGAGGCCAGGGCAGTCTGTTTTCAGGGTGTTTTTGTGTTCATTTTACAAGCGTCTGGCTTGGCTTAAATTCTCTTGAAACAATGTATCTTTTTCTCAGGGGTTACAGAAATGTAAAGTTTAGAAGTAGCAGAGAAAATGTATTAGCAGGGTTACAGATTAACAACTTCAAGTGAATAGAATACAGGCATTTCAAAGCATTTCTTCCACATGGAGACATTTAGAACATGTATTGAAAGAAAGGTAAAACATTGACATTTACAGAATCTTAATTAATTCAGAAGGAGCAAGTTATGATTATACAAGGGAATTAATAATAATCATAATAACAATATTAATTATATAAGATAAAAATAAAATTTAAAAATAATCACAAACATATAAGTCCATTTCCTTGACATACCAATTACACCTGATATTAAATCATTGATAAAATGTATTACAGGTCACAGCAATCTAGGAGCAATCATAAACAAAATTATGATGTTATAAATTACTTTGCTTAGGCTAAAAAGGTGGCCAGCCTCCCAGCCGTCAGTAAGTAATTTCTTTCAGTGTCAGTATCAGAATAGCCAATTCTGAGACTATACACCGGGGTGTTTTTGGTCATCTCAGATGGCCGAGATCTGCAATCACATTAATCCAATCCCATTCCATCCTAATACACAAAACCTAATTGTACAGAGGACGGAAACAGTGGTTTACAGTAAACATACAGAAAAGAGAATCTAACTCTCATTCTATGCAGATAATCCAATTTGTGCTGATTTTGTGCTGTTTATCATTCATATCTGTTGCCATCCATGTATTTTAATTCAGTGAATTTTGCAAAATAAGTTTAATTTCACCAACATTCAGTAGATTTATCAGAACAGTTTGGCTGGGATGCAAAAGGTGTTTTAAGGTTCTGGGAGGTTTCTTGTCAGTGTTGTTATCTTAAATGGGTGAAAACATAAAAAGAATTAATTCTGGGACAACCTCTCCCCATTTATTGTTGACAGTACAAAAGGTATAATTTAGTCTTTCATCCCATTCAGATTCTTGTGGCCTAATGAGTCTTAATTAAACCATTAGTGCATTCCACAATGAAATGTCCAGAAATTACTAGAAGTTTTCATTATTAAATCTTTTTCATTTGTGGATCCAATTGGTTCCTGAATTTAAACTGTTTATCTGGGCCTTCTTCAATTTGGAAAAGTTCAGAAAAGTATTCAGTTTGACTGTACCATTTTCAAATTGTTCCCTTTTGAGAGATTCCTTCAGGGAGAGCCTTTCCAGATAGTACATGGTTAATTAACCTGAAAGGCCCTTTTTACTTTTTGTTTCTTAATTATTTTGCTTATCTCCTTAAGCACACTGCTTACTGTGAGTAAACCCTTTTCTAGGACTGAATATCATTTTCCTGAGCCCTTGAATGATCGATAATAAAAGCTTATTGGTCTTGTAGCTCCAGTAGGCCCCTTTTGTCAAAAGTGATATGATAAAGCACTAGAAAAAAAGCCCCCCTCTGTTGTTATTGTGTCATCTGGTTGGAGAGGTCCCAGCCTCTGAAAAGTCTGTGCCTCTAAGAGTAACAATTTTAGCACCTCATCATGGGAGTGGTTCCATTCCCAGTGTCGGTGTTTCTTTAATAAGTTATATAACGGCTGAGCAATGATTGAAAGGTAAGGTATGTGCCTTCTCCAATATTGAAAGGTTCCCATCATTTCTTGTAATTCCTTTTTATTTGTGGGTGGTTTTATTTCTCCTAGGTGAGACAGAGTATCATTAGGGATATTCCATGTCTATTCTTTCCATTTTATTCCTAGAAATTTTGTTTCTTGGGAGGGAGGCTGCATTTTCTCCTCAGAAATTTCTATTTGCAAGCTTGTTAAGTGCCCAATTATGGCATCATAAACTATTCTCACAGCCTCCTTAGTTTGACCTCCTATCAGTACATCATCAATGTATTGATAGATTTTTACATTCAGTTTGTTTTTTATTTTGAGAATGTTTTCCAGTTCATGGGAAAGATCATGGTGGGCAAGCGTGGGAGAATGTTTGTAACCCTGAGGCAACCGCGTAAAAGTATATTGTATTCCATCCCAAGTGAAGGCAAAAGATTTTTGATTTTCTGAGTCAATGGGAATTTGAAAAAACATATCTTTCACACCGAGGGAGGCAAGCACTGGATGTGCTGATTCCTGTATTTCTTGTACCAGATCTGAAATGTTTGGAACAGCTGCAGTCAATCGTTTGGTACCAGCATTTCATTTGCTATAATCTACTGTCATTCTCCATTTACCTTTCGGTTTTCTTACTGGCCAAATTGGAGTTAAATGGAGAATGGCAAGGCACAAGGCCTCTTTGTTTCAGGTCACAAATTACTTCTCTTATCCCTTCTTTTGCCGCTATGGGAATAGGATACTGTTCAACATTGGTAATTATGTTTCGGGGGAGGCATGAAGCCATTTGCAACAATCTAACTTTAAGTGTGGGCGTGCCAAAGTTCCAGAAGCGGCCATTTTCCTCTCTTCACACCTGACCAATGAGAACATTGTCTGATTGTAAAGAATGTTATCTACTATCATTTGGGTTCAAATTAACTATTCTCCTGGTAACTTGAGGGAGTTTTCTGTAAGACATTTTTGCCCAAAGCACCGCTTATGAATATTGGTTTCAGAGATGAATTAATCCCACATTTTTCCACCACATCAGATTTGAGTGTGAAGATCTGTGTGCCCGTGTCCACCACAAATGTTACAGGATAGCATTTTGGCTCAACTGCACACGTGAGTTTCAGATCACCATTTTTATTCATAATCAACCTCAGCACATTTTGCCAATCAAATGCAAATAGTACTTTATCTCGGTAAGACGCCACGTTCACGAACTGTCTCAATTCCTCTAAGTCACCCTATGTCTGGGTGCCACTTCTTGCAAATACGGTTAGGAAAAAATTAGAGGAGAAAGAAATTTGGGGTCAGGAGAGACATATACTCAGCAATAATATATCTGACTTTATTCAACGGCAGTGCTCTTTTATAGTGCAGAGTAAACATGGCATAACGATAAGGTGTATTGTTTTAAAAGCAAGATACAATAAACTAAGACCACAGTCTTGCTAGCTACAGACGTTGCTTACACCACTCTCCCACAATGGAGCATCCTGGAAAAAGCCTGCTAGCTCTCAGGTCTCTCAAATTATCAAGGCAGCCCTCCACATCTTCCTGCTTGGTTTCTTTGAGGACTGTGGCTTAAAGAAACAAGGAACTACGAATGGTCGCAATTTTACGTTACAAGGAATGCCAACAATGTCAAAGTTTTTTAAGCTTTAAGCAGTATTTGAGAGGAAAGTGATGGCCAGAAGAGCACTCACATCATGCTCTGAAATGGGCTGTGTGAATTATACTTTTGCCTCACACATTCTGAAGTATTTAAGAAGATAATGTTCCTTTACAAGGCTGGTGACCACTCAGCGCAAGGATCACCTAGCTGTTCTGGAGGAGCAAGATGCTCTTAGCATAAAAGAAGAAGACATTAATCCCACACACACACGTGAATCTCTTACAGATTGGACAACCACCCCCTTTCCATGCAGAGACCAACAGGAAACACCCTGGATCTTGGTGGTTTATATTCCCTATAACCTCTGTTTCACTCCTTCCACTTCTGTTCTCCTCTTCTACAACTATTATTAGAAGGTAGTGGTTTTGATACAGCATTGTAAGCTCTGGAACAAGAACTTTTTAACATTCCTAAAAAACTTCCTTGACAAGGCTTTCATATGGCCTAGAGCCTGCATATAGAGGCAATAATAGAGATAAGGATTGAGGAGAGAGTGGATAGAGGTCTGCTCCAGTTGCTCAGTCTAATAGGTCTCAACCATGCTTAGTCATCAAGCATTGAGGCAAACAGTGGTAACAAGGAAAAGATTGAAAAAAATCTTGTGTCATTTGCCACGGAAGACGCGGAAACCATAGCCAAGAAGCTACGGCAAAACCGTTTTTTCATGACGCAGTAATACAGACTGGTCTTATCAATATACGTGCTACGATCGATGCATTGTTAACTGACTCTGAAACTTCACACAAAAGCTTTCCAATAGAGTACTTTGTTTCTTCAAGGGATGAGGACCATTTTGATCCAGGGGTAACAGATCCTGAAAAAGAGACGGATTATACCCCCCCCTAGCATCTTTAAAAACTGCTGCTGCTCCTTTAAGAGATGCTGCCACTTTAGCCATGACTGTAAAAGATATTTTAACAGCTGCTTGCAGGAACAACAGGGGTAGAAAAGCAGTGGAAGGAGGGGGAGTCTGAAAAGGGTTCTGTCCTTTCAGCTCTGGTTCAAACAGTAAAAATTTTATGTTAATTAGGCATGCTGGTGACTTTTTGATTGAACATTACAATAACTGGTTTAATTACTGCTAGAGGAGACCAAGTAAAAATTGTATCTAATTTGCTACCTTAGGCCATGAACACCTGAGTTTTCCCGGCAAGTCATGGCAATGGATAGCACAGGAGCCCAGCAGCTTCCCCTGCAGCAGGGGGGGGGGCGTTCGAGAGGGTGACTGCTGCTTCTTTCGCTCCTCCCCCCACGCCGGAACCGCCGCGGCTCCCAGGGCCTCTGGGAGGGGGGGTGTCTGCGGTGGGATCAGCAACCTCTCACTCGCTCTTTTCACCTCATCTGCCACCTCCCTCAGCCCCAACGGACCCTGCTGAGCCAGGGAAGGAGTGTTATTGTGTGTGAAATCCTTCCTTCATTTCTTTGCACTCTTTCCCTTTGCTTCCTGCAGCCCCCGCCCCATCCTCACCCCATCGTGTTTTCTATATAGTGTTCTTCCTCCTAAACGTACTGCTTGGCTACCTCATTTGGTAGAGCCTGTAACTCTCAATTTCAAGTTCTGTGGGTTCAAGTCCCACATTGCTATTTCCTCAAAATTGGTTGTCTTATAATACTGATCTTAAAGATTGTTTGTTTATCATTTATACACATGAAGATGGTTGTAAAAATTTTGCATTTTCAGTTCCTTCTGTAAATTGTCAAGCTCCTATGGAGAGGTAGGAGTGGGTATTGTTACCACAGGGTATGAAAAAAAATCCTACAATCTGCCAATATGTTGTACATTCAGCATTGATAACAGTTTGTTCATCTTATCCTAAGATTATGAAATCTCATTATATGAATGACATGCTTTGTACAAGTGATGAAAATAAAAATCAAAAATATTTACCATTATTTACCAAATGTCTGGAAAATTATGGCTTACAGGTAGCTCCTGAAAAAAAAATCAGTCAGAACTACCCTGGAAATATCTAGGATGGAAATTAATAGAAAATTGGATTTTCCCATAAAAACTGACAATTGAAAACAGTATCCAAACTCTGAACGATGTGCAAAAATTATTAGGGAAAATAAACTGGATAAGACCTTTGCTGAGTATCTCTCCTGAGACACTATCCCCATTATTCGAGTTATTGAAAACAATAGCAATCTTACATCGCCTAAGCAATTGAATCCTGAGGCATCACGAGCACTAGAAATTTTAATTACTAAAATTAAACAGTATTCTGCACATCGTTATGATCCAAAATTAGTTCTCAGAGGTTTTGTGATAAACAACACTTTCCAGCCATTTGGTAGACTAGGGCAATGGGATGGAAAAAAATGTCTGGATGCTAGAGTGGCAATTTTTGTCACATCATTCCACCAAAACAGTACGGTCTAGATTTGAAATGTTATCTGAGGATATTGCAAAACTGTGATTACCTGCTAGAGGTATTTTTGCATTAGATATTGCTGTAATACATATTCCTATTAGGAAACAGCATTTTGATACAGCTATTCAAATGTCACTGTCTTTTCAAATTGCCTTAGCAGATTAATTTGGAGAGATACAGCTCAACTTGCTGAGTCACAAATTGTTACAGTCACTGCATGACTTAACCATACAATGTACTATTGGTTTAATAGCAGTACCACTAAAGGAAGCTCTTACCCTGTTCCTGGATGGATCTGCGTGCTCTCACAAGGTGATGGTAGTATGGCATGGATCTGCAACATCAATGAGCTGTGGGAATCAGATGTCACACATTCCTGAATTCGGTCATCTTAAGTATGTACGTGTATCAAAAGATACCTATTCTCATTTCATAGTGGGTAATGCTCATGAAGGTGAAAAAGCAAAAGATACACACCTATATTTTTTGAAAGCAATTGCTACTATGGGTCTGCCATCTGTTGTTAAAACTGATAATAGTCCTGCAAATATATCTGCTGCTCTTTTCAAATTTTTTTAAGAATGGAGAATTACACATCATACTGGCCTACCTCATTCACTAACTGGGCCAAATATAGTGGAAAGGTCCCATCTTACACTGAAGCATGTGCCAAGAAAATTAAAAGGTAGATCTAGATCACATGCACCACCTCATGAAAAATTAGCAAAGGCATCATTTCTACCCAGTTTCTTTAATAAGGGGGATGACAATTAAACACCGAATGAAAAAAGGCAGATTATTAAAAAAGAAGTGCATCCTCAAGTGTGGTATAAGGACATCCATTCAGATAAATGGTTGGATCCGGTACCATTACTGACATGGGGTCGTGGTTATAGCTGTTCCTCTCTCTACAGGATCATATTGGCTTCCAGCAAAGCAGATTCTCCTTCATCATCAACTGGCACCGCCACCCAACAATTAGCGGGAATGAATCCATGGATCATTTGGTCGATGTGGATAGCGTCTCTACCATTGACAACAATCAAAGCAGATGAAAAAGGCAGATCAGTGTACTGGGCTCATCTGCTGAATCCAGCACTATTTTGACCATTGACACGGTGGGATGCATCTTTTCCAATCACCAATGATACCACTTGGGCAGGTGGCATCTGGGTGCAGCCGACAGTGAGTCAACGTAGAGAAAATGTCCCTTTGTATAATGTCTCTTACACAGTAGATAACTGGCCTGTCTGTGTTACCAATGCTAACAATCACACATTCTGTATCACATTTACTCCTCAACAATATATAGTATCTGTACGTTTGACTGAAAAGATTACTGATTACACTAGTATTGATTTACCAGGTGTTACAGGACAAGAATATAGTTTAATTCGTAGAATTCGTTATCCTTATTGTAAAGTAGTTAAGCAAATGAATGTAATCACACATATTACTTGGGAACCATGCATGGGATTATTTCCTAGACGAGTAAGCCTGAATTATGCTGTGAAAGATACCGAAATCATAGATTGGGAACCCTATGGAACATTCATGAGGGTCGATTCTACCGAGAGGAATAATGATGGGTATTCTGGACCCATATTGCAAATGTATCGAAACCATTCCGGCAGTACGGTCCAAGCTAATCTATGGCGACTGGCATTGCCTTTTGCAAACAGAACCAAGGCTCATCTTATTTGAAACTAAGGCAATAATCCTGTGGTTTCCCGTGTCTATGATCACTCTATGACTACTATCTGTACTACACATCCTTATGTATATGGGATTACTAATGTAGACAATATAGATATTAGAGGGAAAAGTAGTTACTTTGAATTAACTTTTAAGGGTATCACTTTTAAGATGTGTATTCAGCCTGAAGATATAAAAAAAAAATTTTTAGCTATACCGTTCTGACAGAGGTCTGAATTGTGGTTTCCTGTGAACTTGACCAGGACATGGAAAAGTGAAAATGGATTAGATCATATAATGAGAGTGTTACACAGCAATGGAGGAGAGGTTAAGAGAAGGACTGGGTGATTTATAGGTTGACTAATATTTGCCATTATATCAGCAATTGTCATTATCAGTTCCACAGCTGCTTCGGTCGCAGAACTAACGACATCTATTCAAATAGGATATGACCAAGGATATGAAAACGCAAACAGCAATAGATGAGGAAATTCTGGTGAGACTGGATGCGCTAGAGGCTAGTGTGATTTGGCTGGGTGAACAACAAGTTGCATTGCAGGCACATGTAATGTTACAGTGTAATTGGGAATATCATAAGCTAGATCTGTGTGTCACATCCTTAGAATGGAAGAGCTCATTACATGATTGGGATGTTGTAAAAGCTTATCTGCAAGGAGCTTTTGATTGGTCAGTTAAGCACCATCTACAAACCCTAAAACATCAGCTGGAACAACAAGTGCTACAATTACAGGACATGCACGCGGACAAGATACGGCAATTGCTAAATAATGATCTGAGTGTGTTAAATCCTAAACAATGGTTCACAGGATTGAATTTGAGGATCTGGGTACATGGAGGTCTAATGATTCTGTCAGGAATGAAAATTTTGGTAATTATTGGATTGATTGCTAAAGTGATTTTAAGCACCAGGAGGACAGAAGAAAAGATGGTTCGTTTGGTTCTTTCAAATTTAAAAAGGAGGAAATGTAGGAGAACAGCAGAAGAGCAGCCCTGCATGGGGTAGAGGAGTGTTGTGAATTCCCTGGCACTCACTGACCCTGAAGAAGAACAAAGACCTGTAAATAACCTAAGGAATTTGCCATCTTTACAATGTTATATCCTGGTACCAGGTGCCTCCGGTGGGAACGGGTAGATAAGGTTTTATGTTAGTAGAAAGAGCACTTTGAGGTGCAAATTGTAGATCAATCAATAGATATCGGGATACTATATAAGTGTAGCAAACCACACAATAAACTGATTCTGATTGTGCACATCAACCAGGATCCGTGCCTTCATGTCTTCTGTCAGACTGATAGTTGGCAGGGTAATCAGGAGGGCTTTAAACTAGGTTTGAAGGGGGAGGGCATTGAAACTTGGCTCTCCAGAGATGAGCTTAAGAGTGGAAAGCTCAAGTTAAGAGGACAATAAGCAGCCCAGCTGAAGTGCATGTACACCAATGCACGTAGTATGGGAAACAAACAAGAGGATCTGGAAGCCATCGTGCATCAGGAAAGCTATGATGTAGTTGCCATCACGGAAATGTGATGGGATAACTCACGTGACTGGAGTGCTGCCATGGATGGCTACAAGCTCTTGAGAAAGCACCGACAAGGTAGGAGAGGTAGAGGGGTGGCTCTATGTGTTAGAGGGTCTCTTGACTGTAGAACTTGAGGTCAGGAACAAAAAGGTTGAGTGCCTGCAGATCAAAATCAGGGGGAAGGCAACAAGACTGATATCCTGGTGGGAGTCTCTTACAGACCACCCAACCAGGATGATGAGAGTGATGTTTCAAAACCACCGGCCCTTGTTCTCATCGTCGACTTTAACCTTTAACACAGCAGAGAAGAGGCAGTCAAGGAGATTCCTGGAGAATATAGAGGATAATTTCCTGCTCCAGCTGGTAAATGAGCCTACCTGGGATGGGGCCCTGCTAGACCATCTGTTCAAAAAGAGAGAGGGGTTGGTGGGAGATGCAGTGGTTGGAGGCCTTCTGAGGCACAGTGACCATGAGATAATAGAGTTTTCAAAACTCAGGTATGCAAGGAGGGACATTAATAAAACCTCTACATTGGACTTCCGGAGGTCAGTTTTTGGCCTATTCGGAAGACTAGTTCAGAGTGTACCCTGGAAAACAACCCTTGAAAACAAAGGGGTCCAGGAGGGATGGGCATACTTCAAGAAGCAAGTCTTGAATGCACAGGAGCAGGCTGTCCCAGTGTACCGAAAGGCAAGCCAGTGAGGAAGACGACTAGTCTGGCTGAACAGGGAGATTTTGAAGGAAATTAGGGTAAAAAAAAGTCTTTCTATGGATACATTAACAGCAAAAGGAGGGGCAAGGAAAACCTCCATTCTTTGTTGGACATGGGGGGAAATGTAGTTACCAAAGATGAGGAAAAGGCTGAGGTATTTAACACTTTCTTTACCTCAGTTTTCAAGAGTAAGACAGGTTGTCCTGAGGACAGCTGGCTTCTGGAGCTTGTAGAGAGAAATACGCTGAACAGCCCCCCCATAAACCAGGAGGGAACAGTTAGCGATCTGCTGAGCCACTTCGATCCTCACAAGCCTTATACAACCAGATAGGATCCACCCAAGGGTGATGAGAGAGCTGGCAGAAGAGCTCACCAAGCCTATCTATATCATCAACCAACAGTCCTGACTCACTGGGGACATCCCAGATGATTGGAAGTTGGCAAATATCACGCCAATCCACAAAAAGGGCAGGAAGGAGGACCCAGGAAACTACAGGCCTTTCAGCCTGATATCAGTGCCTGGCAAGGTTATGGAGCAGATCAGCCTATGGGCAATCACACAGCACCTACAGGATGGACAAGGGATCAGACCCAGACAGCACCGGTTTAGGAAGGGCAGGTCCTGTCTGACCAACTTGATCTCATTTTCTGATCAGGTTGTTGCAAGTAGAGTACAGACCCTGGAAGCAGATTAGCAAGGAATGTACTGAGAAGAGAGAACATGAAGAAAAGTAAACTGTCTTTGAAGATAAAGGGTTGAAATATTACGCACGTAAGGGGGGGGGGGTTGTCGGTTAAATAATATCTTAAGTTAAACTAGCATGAGAGATTTGTAGTTAGTGGATGTCTGTTTACCATTATTTGTATAAAGCATGTAACTGTTTTGTCTACCGTTTTGTAGCTGAAATTCTGCACGAAGGTCTCATTGTAAAAGGGTATAAAAGTTGAACCAAACGGGGGATTTTCGGAATCCTGATTTGGGACGCTAGTCCCCAGGTTTCCCGGGCCCCTAATAAAGCACCACATCAAACTGACACTCTGTTGGTTTGTGTCTCTACATCGGGCAACAAGGTGACCCACCTGGTGGATGAGGGGAGGGAAGGCTGTGGGTGTAGTCTACCTGGACTTCAGCAAGGCCTTTGACACCATCTCCCACAGCATTCTCCTGAAAAAGCTGTCAGCCCACGGCTTAGACAGGGGCACTCTGTGCTGGGTTAGGAACTGGCTGGAGGGCCAGGCCTAGTGAGTGGTGATGAAAGGTGCTGCATTTAATTGGCAGCCATGTTGCCCGAAACAAAGACTCAAACCAGCAGAGTGTCGGTTTGAATCGGTGCTTTATTAGGGGCCCCGGGAATCCTGGGGACAGGGCAGAGTCCCAGATCAGGATTCCGAAAATCCCCCGTTTGGTTTCAGCTTTTATACCCTTNATAAGAGACAGGTGAGGAAGGTGTGAAATCCTACAGCTCTAAGAACAGCTCTCAGACCAAACCAATCGACATGGTGACCAGTGACTCTTAAACCCATACAG
>JAAWXA010000186.1:0-26434 GCA_038090715.1 Florisuga fusca
TAGGAGCTTGACAGTTTACAGAAGGAATCGCAAAATGCAAAATGTTTACAGTCATCTTCATGTAAATAAATGGTGATGTAGACACTCTGAAAATACAAAATATGTCTCTCGAATTAGGGTTTTTTTCTGCTCTTTTAAAACTATAACAAACATATCCTCAATTAACAGATTTTTACCCCAAACTTAACTAGCTTCTGTTTTGTATCATGCCTGACAGGCACCTCAAGATAAGACTGCTAATCAGGTCACCTCCTGGTACACAGTCAAGACAAAGGTAATAAATTTAGCAAGGCAACAAGGACTGAAAGATCACAAAATTAAAAGAGAAGTTCTTGGGATGGCAAAATCTGTGTGTCATCTTTAGCAAGTCTGTGTGCCAGTGATTTACGAAAAGACAGAACCCCTTTTTGCTGTATAAAAACTCCAAGAGAAAAGGAGAAGATGCGACTCTCTTCCCCCTCCCCCCTTCTCTCACCACCTCGGTTTCAGCTATGGGACAGCAACAGCAGAGGAAAGGAAAAAAAAAAACGGAGAACTTCAGCCAAGCAGGTACAGCGGGTCCTACACATCTCCCCCCACCACCTCCAGCCAGAGACCAGGGCCGGCGGACAGTGATAAAACTTAATTGCTCTCTAGTTTTTCTTTCCTTTTCTTAAAAACTCTCTCCCCAAAGTGACTAATTTATGTAAAACCTCTCTTCTTGTAAACTTGTTTTTTCTTTTAAAGGTGGTGTTATTGTTTCCTTTCCCTAAAATAAATCTTGTAATTTGCTTAAATCATAAAGCCTGTTATTTTTGTAAATTCGTGGGTGCGTCTATAAATAGTGGCTGATTTTTCCTCACAATCAAAATATAAAATAATAGCTCGGATTGTAACAAATGGTAAAGAAATAGTTGACCAGCACAAGTCTCTCACACACAATAACACCCCCTTCACAGTTCGGAGGGGTCTGTTGGGGCTGGGGGAGGTGATGGGTGACGTGAAGAGAGCGAGCGAGAGGTGGCTGATCCTGCCTCTGGGAGCCCCACCCTCCCTCTCAGAGACCCCAGGAGCTGGCAGCAGATACTGGCACAGGGCAGGGCTGGTGAAAGAAGCAGCAGTTGCCCCCCACTGGGTGCCCCCCCTGCTGTGGGGGAAGCATCAGTAGCTCCTGCACTGATAACTTTGGGCAATTCCGTGCCGTATGTCTTTCATTAGTGCAATTAAAGCATCTGATTTACACATTGTTAACATCCAATTGTTGTGTTAAGGCTGATGTCAACAATTCTACTTGAAATTCTGCATGATACTGATCTGTATCAACATACCCACAAGCTTTAATATAATCAAAAAATGCAGCTTGCTTATTAATAGAACACAGCATTTCTAAGATTCTTTTACAGTCATCATTAGGATTTTCTACTGCTGTTTTAGCAATGCTTCAGCAGCATCAGGAAGATCAACTTGCTGTTCCACAGCCCTTTGCAATCTATCTATAAATTGAATGTAGGGCTCATCATTAGCCTGCTTGATGACGCTGTATCGCTTGGAAGATTTTTTCAGATCAGAAATCTTTTTAAAGGCTTTTACTGCTAATCTAGCCTCTGCTGCAAGAAAAATCTTTTGAAAATGGACTTGCAAATTTGGATCGGCAAATTGTCCTTCCCCCAATAATTCATTTTAAAAATGAATTACTTCCCAAAACAAACACTGGAGCCGTTTGTGCTAGCACCAATGGGGTTCAGGTACGGATTTTCCCCCCTTAGAAGGAGGAAGAATTTTGTGAGAGTCCCTTTTTATGCCCCTTCTGGGAACACATCAAAAACCAGAGATGTATTCCAAAATAAAGCATTTATAATATGCTTTAGAAAAAATATAAAAGGAGAGAATTGGAAACTATTGCTGAAACTTTAAAATCTTTAGAGAATTGTGCCACTTTTGATAAAGAGACTAAAAAACAAGGTAAAAAACTTATCATGGATTATTTTAATGCTGACGCCTTTTTTCTCATGGCTGCTATAATTTGTCAAGAGAAAGAGGAATTGTGACAACAGAGAACAGAGAAAGCAGCACATCAGAGTCTGGTGAACAAGACTGTGGTCTGTTCTAATCCCAACCTGCTGCTAGAACACAGATGGGGCATCTACATCTGAATACAAAACTCATGAGGGAGAGCAGGCATTCTCTGAAAGACCATATAAGAAAACAGCATTTTGCTTCCAAAAAAAGGGAAATGCCACCCCTCTATTTTGAAAACTTAAACACAGACACAAGCGGCAAATACACAAACACCACCTCCCCCCCTCTGGCCGCTAATTTGCTAGAGGGAGGAGTGACGAAATGAGCCAATTTGGTCAGCACTTTCATAGAATCTGGTGCTAAGAAAATTAATTTTCCTGGTTTGTGTCAGGATAGAGCTAATTTTCTGTCCACCACTGCTGCTACTGCTGCTGCTCTCCTAATATTAGACACCAATTTGCATTACCTGTCTGTAATCTTGTATTCTGATTAGCATTTTATCTTATCAGTCCTATTATTTCCAGGTAGCTGCTATCATATCAAAGAAGAGAGATATCCTTTGAAAACAGACAAGAGGACACTGGCAGTTTGTTTTTTTTTTAATTGACTGCCTGTCTTGATCCGAGTTATTATTTTAATATTTTGTTTATGAGGAAATCTTAGCCTCTGCTTCAGAGACGACACATAGAATTGCAGGCTAACACGTTTTAAAACTTAAACAAGTTACGAGGATTTATTTTTAGGGAAGGCACAGAAAATTAAAAGTTAAGGGGAACCGGGGAGGAGAGTCAAGTTCAGTTACCGCGTTGCTGTAGCAGTGTGAAGGAAAAAAAAAAAAACAGCTCCACTTCTTTTGCCTCAGGGTTCTGCGTTGGGTGCACGAAGTTACTGGAACGGCTTTTTACGAAGTTCTTCGGGGCCCGTTAGTTCACGCGTGGCTTTCTCCATGTTGTAGGCTGGCAGGCTGGAAGGCAGGCTCCAGGCAGGCTTCTCCCAGGCTTCTTTTCAGGGGTATTTTTATAATGAAAAAGGGGAGCGAGTCCCCCCTTATTTCTCCCTCGTTCGAGTTACTGGTAGACCGATAGTTTTGGAGCAGAGCATTCTTCCGGAGACAACTTATCAGTCAATTTAGATATGTTAATTTTCTGTTGTCTAGCCCAAAATGCCAGGCGCCAGGAGACTTGTTTTCCTGTTTACCGTCTTTAGATATGTAAATGTGTTTGATATGTAAGCTTAAGGAAGAAACTTACTCAAGAATCAATTATTTTTTAAAGGGTTCACATCATCCCACCCTGTGATTCTTGAGTCAGCATTTATTTATTATTTTTTCTTCTTTTTTCCTCATATGCATATACATATATACACACATCCCTGTACATATATATACACACATCCCGTATGGTGTGATGAGGTGCGTGGTTGTCTTTGCAATCTGTGCCTTTTTTTAGCAGGTAGGACCCATCTCTGAGGTTTGCCCTCCCGGGGCGCAAACTGGGGTCCACGGCCTGCTTGGCTTATTGCTCTGCCCACTTTTTCCCACCACACGTCCCCCTGACTCAAAAGCCAGTATTTCTTTGGCTCATGAGCCAATATTTCTTTTGACGTGTGTTTGTGGGGGGGATTAACATTTACCACACTGTCTCTGCCTCACCAAATTACGTCACTGCCATGTCCACAACACCCTACTTCTCTTTGGGAGCTGTGCTTCCTTTTGTTTACTCCATTGGAACAGCTGCTTGAGAAATCATGGTACTACAAAGGTTACTTGATTCAGATTACAAGGTGTCTCGGTTTGAGAGGACCAGGATATGAAAACCCTACCTGAGTCACCCCCAGACACTGCCAGCCTGTTGATGTTGCAGCTGTAATATGGGAGGAGAGGGTGGGTCATGTGACCTAAATAGACAAATCATAGTATTCCTTCCCATGGTGCTCAATATAAAATGGCTCCCAAGATAAGCTTTTGGCAGGGTTTTTCTGCCTGGTGTGGTAGCTGGGTTAAGGCCTTCCTGCCACTCCCTCGTTCCTGCCACTCCCTCGTTCCTGCCACTCCCCTTCTTTGTTTCCTCAGCAGAGAAGAACAGCTTTTGCCAGGATAGGTCACCTTCTACATGCTCAAGGTTTTTTCAGCTTCAAAGTCTCTCTCCATTATTCCCTTTTTTCCTCTGGGAGGCAAGTGGGAATAACAGAGATCATCTGTCACTGTCCAAACTGTGATGTATTTATTTTTGCCCAGCATGGGGCTGTATAATTGCTCTTCTCAGGGGCAAGTCTGGCGTTCTTGAGTTTGGCAGATTCTCAAGTCTGTTCAAGCTCTTGGTACAGCTTCACTTGTGCATCATGTAACTCCCTCATTTCACAAAGAGCCTCAGCCGGTTTATGTTGATATGCAATTTGACACCCAGAATCAAACTGAACTAACTTAGTTTCATGCTTGCTTTACAGCAGCTAAAGGAGCTTCAATCTGTGCCTTTTTGAATCATGGAATTTTCAGGGTGAGCAGGAACCTTTATGATCCCCTAGATCCAACCCCCCTGCCATGGGCAGGGACACCTCCCACCAGATCAGGTTGCACCTTGACACCCAAAATCAAAGTGAACTAACTTAGTTTCTTGATTCTTTCTAGCTTCATTGATTTCCTCCTCATATATATATATTTTTTTAATTCCAAGTCCTCAATGAGACTCCTCTAGTGGGAGTGACACCTCCCACTAGATCAGGTAGCTCAGAGCCCCGTCCAGCCTGGCTTTAAAAATCTTCCAGGGATGGGGCTTCTACCACCTCTCTGGGCAACTTGTACCAAAGTCTCACCTCCCTCATGGTGAAGACCTTCTTCCTAACATCTCATCTAAATCTACCCTCCTCTAGCTGGAATCCATTCATCCAAGTCCTATCACTACCTGACTGCCTAATAAGTCCCTCACCAGCTTTCTTGTAGGACCCCTTCAGATATTGGAAGGCTAAAATAAGGTCTCCTCGGAGCTGTCTCCTGTCCAGACTGAATAACCCAAGCTCTCTCAGTCTGTCTTCGTAGGAGAGGTGCTCCAGCCCTCTGATCATTCTCGTGGCCCTTCTCTGGACACATTCCAGTTTGTCCATGTCTTTTGGAATATAATAGACAGCAGTTTAGCAACCACATCCGCCAGTTCCCTCAGTACCCGTGGGTGTATCCCTTCGGGTCTCATTGACTTGCACACTTCTCATAGAAGGCCACGAGGTTTGTCAGGCATGATCTTCCCTTGGTGAGGCCATGATGATGATACCCAATCACCTCTTCATTATTCTTCTGCTTCAACGGTGCCTCCAGGAGGATCTGCTCCATGATCTTACAGGGCACAGAGGTGAGACTGACTGGCCTATAGTTCCCTGGATCATCCTTGTTTCCCTTTTTGAAAATAGGGGTTATGTTTCCCCTTTTCCAGTCAGTGGGGATTTCACCAGACTGCCATGACTCTATCTGCCAGTTCCCTCAGTACCCATGGGTGTATCCCGTCGGGTCCCATGTGTAGAAGTGGACGAGGAGAAGTCTCGCACAATCAATATGATTGATAAACAAGCTTCAACTTTATTGCGCAGTTACGATTCTTATATAGTGCTTGAGTGAACACACCCCCCCGCCACCTTGCACTAACATAACTTATTACTGGACACCCGATGTAATTGGCCTTAGATAAGGGATTTTATACACAGACATGGAATTGTGCACACCCCAATTCCAGGGCATTCCACGACATTCCTCAACACCCATGGACTTGAATACTTTCAGGTTCTTCAAATGGTCACGAACCTGATATTCATTTTCAATGGGCAGTTCTTCCTTCCAACCCTTGCCGTTGTCTTCTGTGACTTTGGGAGTATGGCTGGAGCCCTTGCCAGTGAAGACTGAGGTAGAGAAGTCATTGAGGATATCAGCCTTCTCCCTATCACTCGTCACTAGTTTTCCCGTTTACTTTCTGAAGGGGCCCACACCTTCCCTATTCTTCCTTTTGCCATTAATATACCTATGGTAATTTTTGCTATTCCCCTTGATCTCCCTGTCTAGATTTAATTCTAACTGAGCTTTAGCTTTTCTAACCAGGTCTCTCGCTGCTTGGACAGCTTCCTTATATGCCCCCCATTCTAGATGTTTTTTCTTCCATTCCTTGTAGAGTTGACCTTTTAAATCCATTTCTCCCTCTAGAGAAATTTTACATTCCATGGTCCTGGGACCTGTCCAACTAGGACCAGAGAAAAAGAATGTGCTCTACACTGCAGCAGGAGATGATGGTCTGTAATGTTGTAGAATGTGGAAAAATCACTGTGAGTACAGATGGAGTTTCGTGAGATAAAGGTGCAAGGAATGGAGTGGTGTGAGCTTGGGAATTATTGAAGGAGTTTGGCTTTTGTAGAATGTTATGAATTTGTGCCAGATGCAAGTTTTGGGAACGGTTAAGATTAGTAAGTTAGAACAAAGTATTTTTAAGTATGTAACAAATAAAACTATAAATCATTCAGTAGATATTGTGTGTCTATAAATGTGTAGCAAACAACACAAGGGGGGCTTAGTCTCTTAGTCAGCTTAGTTGGCTTAGTCTTTTTAAAATTTGGATTCTGCACAATAAAAGTATTCTAATTAAATATTGTGGAGTCTGTGACTTCATACCCTTCGACAAATGATGCCCCGTCTGAGGAGAGGGGAATTGCAACGCAAGGGAGGGCACCCCTCGCGAGCCAGACAGGAGGAAAAACATTGATGCGTTCATCCTCAAGGAAAATAAGGACTGCGGCAGGGGAAGATAAAGCTTCACCTCCAGTGAGCTGAAGAGGAGAGGAAATATCGACACGTCCATCCTTGTGGGAAAAGATAATGAGGACTGTGGCCAGGGAAGATAAAGATGTGTCAATCAGCTACCTGTTCCCAGCAGCTTCATCATGAAGTTTTGCTGCGTATAGCCAGAGAAAAGGGGTTCAAAATAAATCCCCCCAAACTGACTTTACTATTATGATGGATATGGCGTAACTGCCCTTGGTATTCAGACTCAGGCACTTACGAAGTGTCAGAATGGGATCGGTTGGTGACCCAGTCTCTGGTCAAGATTTCTCACCTGATCATCTGATAACATGGAGAATGCTAATTACTGCTTTATGCTTATTATACTCCCGCCCACCTTGCTTGCCAATGTTATCTGATTTGTGTCCTGCTGCTCACAAAGCAGGGCAGACTCAGATTGCTGGCGATAAAGAAAAGACAGAAAAAGATTTCTTGTCATTTCTGCAGAGGACATGGCAACCACAACTAAACCACTTTTTCGTGATGCAGCAACACAGACTAGTTTTGCTGGCATACCTGTTGCTAGTGATGCATTGCTAACTATCTCTAAAACTTTGTACCAAAACTTCGCAACGGAAGACTCTTTCTTCAAGAGATGAGGATCCTTTTGATCCGGGAGTAAAAGATCCTAAAAAAGAGCTGGATTTCTATCCCCCCCTCACCCCTTTAAAATTTGCCACTGCTTCTTTAAGAGCTGAGGCCACTGTGGCTGTGACTGCAAATAACATTTTAACAGCTGCCCACAGGAAGAGAGAGGAGGAGAAAAGCTGCAGGGGGATGGGGGGGCTATGAAGGGGGATCTGTGCTTTCTGCTATGCCTGCAGTGCCGGTTGCGCCTGTACCTTCTGCTTTCAGGGATAATTTGGACCCTTGGAATCCTTTGTAGGGATCTCCTTCCTACAAAACAGTAAAAGTTTCATGTGAATTAGGCGCGCCTGTGACTTCTCGACTGAAAATTGCAATGGCCAATTTAATTGCTGACAGAGATGAACAGGAGAGGGTTGGAGCTGATTTGCTGCCACATGTCATGAACTCCCAAGCTTTCCCTGTGCAGTATCGGGAAAGGGGAACAGAATGATGACAATGGGCAGCCTGTTCGTGCTAGAATCTCAAAATACTGTCTTCTAGCAGGTACATGGGAATGACAGAGAACATCTGATACTGCCCAGCCACTGTCCAAACCATGACAGAAGGGAAGGCAAACACTAAGTTCTTAGAGCTTTGAACAGTGTTGAAGGGAAGCCCCCCACACATATACTTGTCGTACAGATCTGACCATTGCCGCCTTTTTAAGAGGAGACTAAGGGGAAGAACCCTGCATCTTTGGGTTGTGAATTCCCTATAATCTGTAGAGGCAATCAGATAAACACAATCAGGTGTTACCAGGAGGAAGGCATGAGCTCCTGTTAAGCCCACCTGTGCCCAATTAGGGTTGGCCCCAACTGCACATGAGCAGAATTGGGGGATCAATAAAAGGTGAGCTTTGAGAAGTGAGGCAGAGGTCACTCTTGATCGGTGTGAGGAAGAGGCTGAACAGTCTCCCGTTTTGTTTTGGTTTTTTGTGACCCTGATGTGATTCAAACACGCAGCCTTCTGATCTGGGGTCAGACGCGCTACTGTTGCGACACGAGCTCCCAGTCAAACGTGCTACTATTGCGCCACAAGCTCCCACCTTCTCTCGTTTTTTGGTGGTGCTCCGACGTGATTCGAACACGCAGCCTTCTGATCTGGAGTCAGACGCGCTACCGCTGCGCTAACTGGAGCTCACCTACTGTTTTTGGTTTTTTTTTTCGGTGACCCTGACGTGATTCGAACACGCAGCCTTCTGATCTGGGTTCAGACGCGCTACTGTTGCGACATGAGCTCCTAGTCAGGCATGCTACTATTGCGCCACAAATAATCTCTCTGTTTCACTCCTTCCGCTCCTTCTTCTCATCTACAACCATTTTTAGGAGGAGTGGTTTTGATACAGCACTGTAAGCCCTGGCACAAGACCTTTTTGACATTGCTAAAAGACTACCTGGAAAAGGCCTTCATATGGCCTAGGGCCTGCATATGGAGACAATATTCGAGATAAGGATTGAGGATCAAGTCGGTGGAGGTCTGCTGCAGTTGCTCAGTCTGATAGGTCTCAACCATGCTTAGTCATCAACCACTGTCTGATTGAAAAAGGCGTATCAAAGGAGGCATGATGGTGGGCTTGTCTAGGAAGTTTTTCTACCAACACACTCTCAGTATGCTGACCTAAAATTGGATCCAGGACCTGTAATTTTGTCCCTGAATTCTTTTTCGTTTTTTCTTTCTTTCTACAGAACTAGTCTTCATATTTGTGGAGCAGTTTTTGGAAGAAAATGAACATGTGAGCAATCCTGACTACTTAGCATTAGCCAGAGTGAGCTGAGGGCCTTGAGGCCCAGCTGCAAGGTTATTAAAAGATGATCTACATGCAAAAGATAAGGAAGTTGGCAGCAGAAAACAAGAATAACAGGATGGGAAAGCATCGCATAGACAGTGCATAAACAGTTGTATTTAACCAGCTACAAAGTGCACTGTGGCGTATGAAGAATGTGTTGTACCAATCAGCAATATGCTTATATTATGTTAACAGCCTGAATGTGTATAAAAAGGCTACCGCTACTCTCAATAAACGGCAATACTTTGATTATATTAATCTGCGTGTTGTCCACTGATCTCCTGCACATATTGACTGTTTTAAGGCTGTCACGGTTTAACAGTGGCCTGGCAATTAAACCTAATAACAGATGTTTTCTATTAATCTCCCTCTCCTCCCTGATAAGGAAAGGAGAGAGAATAAGGGAGAGAGGCTTATGGGTTGGAAACTAAACTACACAACTTTAATGAAACAGTAATGATAAATAGGAAAAATTACTAAATATATACAAATATACAGGAAAAATTGATACCACGTTCCTCCCCCCTTTCCCCCAATAACTCTCACGTCACCACTGAGGCTGCAGGGCAGCCCTGGGAAAGTCCAGGCCAGACTCCTGCAGTACGCAGCAGTCGGGAGGTGGAAGCAGGAACACACAGATTCAGGCTGGCACGGATCAGGAGCACAGGCAGACGAACAGACGGAATCCTCCCAGGATGCTGAAGCAAACAGGGAACAGGCGAAGGAAGGGCAGAAAGAGCAGAAAAAAGGGTCAGGAAGGATCTTTGACCCTCGTGATCCCTCAAATTTATACTGAGTATGACGTGTATGGGATGGAATACTCTGTTTGGTCAGTTCTGGCATCTATCTTGTCTCGGGCCTCCCCAAAGGAGGGGTTCAGGTGGGACCTCTTCACTCCTTCTGCAGGGTAAAATGTTTCCTCAGAGCTGAGCAGTGTCCTTGGTTGTGCATACCAGTGCCTGGCAGTAACTATAAACATCCAGTGTTATCAGTCCTAGAAGCAGACACTGTCTGAGAAACTTCTGTTAACTTCAGCAAGTGCAACTACTTACAAGAGACTTAGCTGAAAGCAAAAGTACAAACCAGAAAATCACCTTTATCCTGGCCCAAACCAGGTCTCCCCTGAGCCTTCTTTTCTCCAGACTAAACAACCCCAGCTCCCTCAGCCGTTCCCTGGCACAACTTAAGACCATGCCCTCTTGTCTTGTTGATAATTGCCTGGGAAAAGAGAACAACCCCCATCTGGCTACAACCTTCTTTCAGGTAGTTGTAGAGAGTGATGAAGTCTCCCCTGAGCCACCTCTTCTTCAGGCTGAACAGCCCCAGCTCCCTCAGCCTCTCCTCATAGGATCTGTGCTCGAGTCCCTTCACCAGCCTAGTTGCCCTCCTTTGGACCTGCTCCAGGACCTCAATCTCCTTCCTGAACTGAGGGGCCCAGAAGTGGACACAGTACTCTAGGTGTGGCCTCACCAGCGCTGAGTACAGGGGCAGAATCACTTCCCTGGACCTGTTGGCCACACTGTTCCTGATACAGGACAGGATGCCATTGGCCTTCTTGGCCACCTGGGCACACTGCTGGCTCATGTTCAGCTTCCTGTCAATCCAAACTCCCAGGTCCCTTTCTGTCTGGTTGCTCTCCAGCCACTCTGTCCCCAGCCTGTAGCGCTGCATGGAGCTGTTGTGGCCAAAGTGCAGGACCTGGCACTTGGCCGTGTTGAACTTCATCCTATTGGAATTGGCTCAACTCTCCAGTCTGTCTGCAGGTCCCTCTGCAGAGCCCTCCTGCCTTCCAGCTGATCGACACTCCCTCCTAGCTTAGTGTGATCTGTGAATTTGCTAATGGTAGACTTAATCCCCTTCTATAAATTATCAATGAAGATAGTAAACAGAACTGGCCCCAACACTGATCCCTGGGGGACACCAGTCATGACCAGCTGCCAATTGGATGCAGCATCATTCACCACCACTCTCAGGGCCCAATTCCTAACCCAACACAGAGTCCCCCTGTCTAAGCTGTCGGCTGCCAGCTTTTTCAGAAGAATGCTATGGGAGACAGTGTCAAAGGCCTTGCTGAAGTCCAGGTAGACTACATCCACAGCCTTCCCCTCATCCCCCAGGCAGGTCACCCGATCATAAAAGGAGATCAGGTTTGTCAGACAGTACCTGCCTTTTCTAAACTCGTGCTGGCTGGGTCTGATCCCTTGTCCATCCTGTAGGTGCTGTGTGATTGCACCTAGGATGATCTGCTCTACAGCCCTGCAGGAATCAAGGTCAGACTGACAGGCCTGTAGTTTCCTGGGTCCTCCTTCCAGTCCTTTTTTTGAAGTGGCATGACATTTGCCAACTTCCAGTCATCTGGGACCTCCCCAGTGAGTCAGGACTGTTGGTAAATGATGGAGACTGGCTTGACGAGTCCTTCTGCCAGCTCCCTCATCACTCAAGGGTGGATCCCCTCTGGTTCCATAGACTTGTGAGGATCCAAGCAGCTCAGCAGGTCAGTAACTGTCCTCTCAAGGATTAGAATGGGGGTATTCAGCTTCTTATTTCTCTCTACAAGCCCCAGAATCCATCTGTCCTCCGGACAATCTGTCTTACTGTTGACAAATGAGGTAAAGAAAGCATTAAATACCTCGGCCTTTTCCTCCTCTTTGGTAACTGTTTCCCTCCATGTCCAAGAAAGAATGGATGTTTTCCTTGCCCCTCCTTTTGCTGATGATGTATCCATAGAAAGACTTACTGTTATCCTTAACAGAAGTGGCAAGATTAAGTTCAAATCATGCCTTCGTCTCTCTAATTTTCTTTCTGCATCACCTAACTATATTCCTAAAATCTTCCTTAGTAGCCAGCCTTTTTTCCCATAGTCTGTAAGCTCTCTTTTTAACCCAAATTTCCTTCAATATATACCTGTTCAGCCAGAATGGTCATCTTCCCCGCCAGCTTGCCTTTTGGCACACAGGGACAGCCTTGTCCTGTGCATTCAAGACTTGCTTTGTGAAGTATGCCCTTCCCTCCTGGACCCTGTTTATTTTCAAGGGCTGTTTCCCAGTGTACACTCTGAACTAGTCTTCTGAATAGGCCAAAATCTGCCCTCCAGAAGTCCAGTGTAGAGGTTTTATTGATAGCCCTTCTTGCATTCCTGAGTATTGAAAACTCTATTATTTCATTTGCACTGTCCCCCAGATAGCCTCCGACTGCTACAACTCCCACCAGCCCCTCTCTGTTTGTGAACAAAAGGTCTAGCAGGGCCCCATCCCTGGTAGGCTCATTTGCCAGCTGGAGCAGGAAATTATCCTCTATACCCTCTAGGAAACTCCTAGACTGCCTCCTCTCTGCGGTGTGGAGTTCCCAGCAGATGTCTGGCAGGTTAAAGTCACCTACGAGGACAAGGGATGACGATTTTGAAACATCCGCCAGCTGCTTGTAGAATAATTCATCACTCTCATCATACTGATTGTGTGGTCTATAACAGACTCCCACCAGGATGTCAGCCTTTTTGGCCTTCCCCTTGATTTGATCCACAGGCACACAACCTTATTGTTCCTGACCTCGAGTTCTACAGTGTCAAGAGACTCTCTAACACATAGAGCCACCCCTCTACCTCTATTACCTTGTCTGCCCTTCTGAAGGGCTTGAAACAACAAGAGCTGGAAGCCATCGTGCATCAGGAAAGCTATGATGTATTCGCCATCACGGAAATGTGGTGGGATGATTCGAATGACTGGAGTGCTGCTGTGTGTTGTGAAGTTTGTTTCCACACATTAGTATATATCTATAAAGATTCCTTTTCACTCTTTAAGGACTGTGTGTAATGGAAAACATTTTGGGAAAATAATAATTGGGAAATCAATATGATTCCCATATGGCATGAAGAAAAGTGGCAGCAGATATTAGAAACTGCCAAACAAAATCCACATTTTTGTGTTGGATGGCTGCCTTCTCATCAATCTAATTTGAAAGATGAGGCTAGCAAACGGAACAAGCATGTTGAAGAAGTGGCTAAAATTAACGTAATCAAAATCAGAGCAGGTCCCAATGAAGGTGAGGTACAGGGCTGGGGAAAATTGCTGGAATGGCTTCATTGTAAAAGAGGTCATTCTGGTGTTTTTGATTTGTATAAGGAAGCACAGTCCCATGGTTGGTCAGTATTGCACAAGGAATGTAAACCAATAATTCCCTCATGTGATTTGTGTAAAATCCAATTGGGAAAACATGCCATCACTGCTGACAATTTGCATCTCAGAGATGGGAAAACCTTACAGTCTACTTGGCAGATAGATTATATTGGACCCTTCCAAAGGTCAGGAAATAAGCAACTGATTATTATAATTGTAGAAATTATATCTGGCTTAACTTGTGCTGAAGCCTATGCCAAAGTAAACAGGGAAAACACAGTTTATTTTCTGAAAAAAGTTCTTGGGGTTTTGCCTAAACTCACCAGCATTCAATGTGATAATGGAACCAATTTTACATCCAAACTTGTGCAGCAGTGGACTAAAAGGGAAAATATTAACTGGACATTTCATATTCCCTATCACCCGTAAGCAAACGGCATAGTGGAACATACCAATGGGTTAATTAAAAGGCTTATTAGATCACAAGAGTCTAAATGGGATGAAAGACTTAATTATGCAGTTTCTAATGTTAACAACCCGTGGGGGGAAAATGGCTGCCCAAGAATGAAAGCTAACTTTCCCTTAATGCCCGTTCAAGATAACAGCACTGATAAGAAGCCTCCCAGGAACATCAAACAATCCCTTCATCCAGGGCAGGCTGTTTTGATAAATTTTCTTAATGTCAGCAAAATTAAACTTACTCTACAAACTTCACTGAATCCAAATATATTAATGGCAACTGATATGAATGATAAGCAGCATAAAATTAGCACAGATTAGATAATTGGTGTGGAGTAAGAATGATGTTCTTTTTTCCTGTGTTTACTGTAAACCAATGTTTTCTTTCTGTCATTCGTGTAAACAGGTTTTGTGTGTTAGGATGGAATGAGATTGAATTAATGTGATTGCAGGTCTTGACAATCCAGGAGATCAGAAACACCCTCGTGTTCAGTCTCAGAACTGGTTACTCTGGTGCTGAACGCTGGAAGAAGTTACTGAGATCTGAAGGGATAGCCACCTTTAAGCCTGAGTGTACTAACCTATCTTGCTTCTTTTTATAATTGCTCCTAAGTTGTTGTTACTTTTAATACATTTTATCAATAGTGTAAGATATTGTGTAGTTGGTATGTCAAGGAAAAGGATTTATATTTTATTCCTTTTTAAAAAAATTATTTATTAATGTGTTATAATCAGCATTGTTTCCTCCTGAATGATTGTTAAGACCCTGTGAATTTCAGTGTTTCACCTTTCTTTCAGTACCTGTTGTAAATATCTCCGTTTTGGAAAACTGCTTTGTAGTACCTGTATGTTATTCATGTTGTTAAGATATAACCTTGTAAATATCTTTTCTGCTACTTTTGAACTGTACATATTTGTAAGCCTGAGGAAAGGATAGGTACAATGTTCCCAGAGAACTCCAGCCGAGCAGGACGCCTGTGAAACGGACACAGAAAATATCCCAAAGACACACTCCTCTCAAAAGCCATGGGGTGAAATGTGGTAAATGTGTGGTACACGGACTGTTTTCCCCTATGTTAAATTTATTGACTTTTGAGCCATAAACAGACTGGACAGATATAGCGGGGGTTCAGATATAGTGTGGTTCAGTGGAATGCTCTGTGACTCTGGGCCGGTAAATGATGCTAGAGAGGAATGGTCCGGGTCATTCCCTGAGAGGGAAACCTCAGAGATAGGCCATCCCACCAAAGAGCACAAATTCCAAAAAGAGCCACGTGGCAAAGTGTACAAAATAACCACACAAAATGGGATATGTATGCTGACTCAAGAGCCATGGGGTGCAATGTCGTCGAAGCTGCAGTAGCTTAACTTCATGTAGTGGGGGCTGTAAATAGAAAAAAATTTCTCTTGAATCATCAAAATGCTGGTTCCTACTCTGTCTACACTCTATTCAAAAGATATCCCTCTCCTTTCATATGGTAACAGATACCTGGAAGTAACAGGACTGATAAAACTAAATGCTAACCAAGAACAGGTCCTGATATCAAGTTGCCAGACACGTAAGGCAAATTGGTGTCAAATACAAGAACTAAGGAATTCCAGGAAAGCCTGAATACCAAAGAGAAGACCTGCAGTTACCAATCTGCAATACCTGGCAATGATTGATGAGAAGCAGAAATTTTTGTCTATAAAATTCAGAGGAAAAAGGAGAAAATTTTGCAGCCACGGGGATCAGTGAGAGGGGAGCAGCAGCAGCAGTGTAAAGATAGAGGAGTTCCATTTCCACTCTACTGTCTTTGACACCATCAGCTTCAGCGAGAAAGTGCCCACTGTGGCAAGGCACAATTCCCTGCAAACTTCCGAGGGTGAAACCGATAATTGGTTTCCTTTCTTTTAGTTTAATTTTCTTAAAAGCTTCTCCTGGGGGTGATTCAGTTTTTTAAAAACCTGATTTCCTGCCTTTTCTCTCACTATTAACCCCTTCCTGAGACCTGTTTCCAGCGTGGTGTTCTTTTCACTTAAATAAACACTTTAAATTTGCTTAAATTTTGAAGTTGGTTACTTTTGCAATTTGTAGGGCGAATATGCGCAGTGGCTAATATTTCCTCAAAAACAAAATATAAAATAATATCAGTTACGGACTGTGACACCTCTGATAACCCTCGTACCCCTTCACTGGACAAGCTCCAGCATGACTATATCTTTCTTGTAACAGGGGCTCCAGATCTGGATGCAGTACTCCAAGTGTGATCTCACAAGAACAGAATAGTGGGGGTGAATCAGCTCCCTTGACCTTCTAGCCACACTTCTCTTGATGCAGCCAAGAATAAGGTTAGCTTTCTGGGCTACAAGTGTACACTGACAGTTCATGTTGAACTTCTCGTCCACTAGCACTCCCATGTCCTTTTCCCCAGGGCTGCTCTCAAGCCAGTCATTGCCCTACCTCTATTGGTGTCTGAGGTTGCCTTAGCCAAGATGGAAGACGTTGCACTTGGTCTTGTTGAACCTGATGAGGTTGTCATGGGCCCACCTCTCCAGCCTGTCAAGGTCCCTCTGGATGGCATCCCTTCCCTCCTGTGTGTCAGCCAAACCACAAAGCTTGGTGTCATCAGTGAACTCATTGAGGGTGCACTCAATGCCACAGTCCATGTCACTGACAAATATGTTAAACAATGCTGGTCCCAATACTGATCCTTGTTGGACTCCACTTGTCACTGGCCTCCACATGGACATAGACCCGTTGACTGCCACTCGTTGAGTGCGGCCTTCAAGACAGTTGTTTATGCTCTGAGTCATCCATCCATCAAAGCCATATTTTACTAGCTTGGAGACCAGGATGTTTTGTGGGACAGTGTCGAATGCTTTGCTCAGGTCCAGGTAAATGCTTTTCCTTTGTCTATTGATGTTATGACCTTCTCATAGAAGGCCACGAGGTTTGTCAGGCACAATTTTCCCTTGGTGAAAACGTGTTGATTATACCAAGTCACTTCATTATTATGCTTCAGCAGTGCCTCCAGGAGAATCTGCCCCATGATCTTAGCAGGCACAGAGGTGAGACTGACTGGACCAAAGTTGCTGGAAACTCCTTGTTTCCCTTCTTGAAAATGGGGGTTATGTTTCCCCTTTTCCAGTCAGTAGGGACTTCAACCGACTGCCATGACTTTTGGAATATAATAGACAGCAGTTTAGCAACCACATCTAACAGTTCCCACAGTACCCGTGGGTATATCCCGTTGGATCCCATGGACTTTTTCTACCTTCAGATTCTTCAAATGGTCAGGAACCTGATCTTCACTTACAATGGGCAGTTCTTCCTTCCAATCCTTGCCATAGTCTTCTGTGACCTTGTGAGTGTGGCTGGAGACCTTGCCAGTGAAGACTAAGGTAGAGAAATCATTTAGAACCTCATCCTTCTCCCTGTCACTTGTCACTAGTTTTCCTGTTTCCTTTCTGAGGGGGCCCACACCTTCCCTAGTCTTCCTTTGCTGTTATTTTACCTATAGAAATTTTTGCTATTCCCTTTGATCTCCCTGGATAGATTTACTTCTAAATGAGCTTTACCTTTTCTAACCAGGTCTCTTGCTGCTCGGACAACTTCCTTATATGCCCCTCATTCTAGATGTCCTTTCTTCCATTCTGTAGAATCCCCAAAAGAATATTTGTCTCAAAACAGACACCCTGACAAAGCGGACATTGCGCTCGGGTAGAGGCCTCATTCGCTAAGCCATCTGGACTCCCTTCTCTCAAGGCAGACCCTCATTTGGGTAACCACCCTGATAAACAGGGCCCTATTCTTGCAAGAGCAGCCCCTCCTTTAATGGCTATCCCGATAAGCATAATAATGTCCTTGCAAGTGGAGCTCTGTCTGATGGCCACCCTTATAGGCAGGATACTGTCCTTATTCTATAAGGGACAGGGGCAGCCAAGCTGTAGCACCCTGCAGAGGCAGAGTGACATCTTGTGTGTGCTCTGGGTAAAGCAACAGGAGAGGGCGCATCATGTATAACCATGTACCATCATGTATAACTCTGCTAGTTGCAATCTAACATGCTTTATAATCTTACTCACGTTTAAGTAAAGTTGTGTTTTTATACAAACCTCCTGGGTAATAACCTTAATCCTGAGTCCTGTGCAGAGAATTACCGAACTTAATCTTGCTGAATGGGTTGTTAAAAGAGATTAATTAGAGGAGAAGGATTGGGCCCAGCAGACCTTAGGCTCTTCTCTGAAGGAGTTTAGAAAGCAAGGGGGTCCAATCCGAATCTCCCTGAGTCAACCCCCACTCTGCAGAACCCTACTTGTGCCCAATCTGTGGGATGTAGAGACGTGCTCACCCCATGGGACGTGATATTTGGTTTGGCCTCCACATCTGGGGAGCCGTGCTCACTTTGTGAGATGTGACAGCGCCGCACCCACCTTGTGGGGTGTGACACATTCCTTGTAGAGTTGACCTTTTAAATCCTCCATTTCTCCCTCAAGAGTTTGTTTATCACCAAGGGCTGTGGCCAGTGCAGCTTGATTAGAACTGAGGGCTGCTTCATTCTCTCAAAGTTTGGCTTGTACTCCATTTAGATCAGATACTTTTTCTTGTATAGTTGCCAAGCAGATGCTTCTTCTCACTGCGGAGCTTGCACAGCTGTATCTGTAGCTTGGCCCCCTGCCGAGCCGTGTCATTCAGGCTTCTGAGATTGTCAACCTGGTTGGCTTTGCTGGTTTTGTAGGAGGATGTCTTCTACTGACACTGGAGACACGACTCCAGGCAGAAGTAGAGTTTGACTTCCATATCATCTTGTCTAGCTTGCCTGGGCCCTCAGATGACCCTTCCATTTAAGGCCTGATGAAGGTGGAGGAAAAAAATGTTAAATGCATCCATCGTAGTCCATTTCTGGCGATGCCAAATCAACAGAGACTTCCTGCTTCCAATACAGCACCTGATAGACTCATTAGAGAGCCAAGGAGTCATCAGCAAAACTCACTTGCCCTTCAACAGTCCAATATGGCCAGTGAAGAAGTCTGATGGGGAATGGAGATGAACTGTGGACTATCGTGGCTTGAATGAAGTAATACGACCAATGAGTGATGCGGTGCCTGACATGTTGGAACTCCAGTATGAGCTGGAGTCCAAGGCAGAAAAGTGGTATGCTACAAGTGATATTGCTATTGCAGTTATCATGATTCTCTTGGGGATAGAGTGCAGACCACAATTTGATTTCACCTGGAGGGGAATCCAGTATACCTGGAATCAACTGCCCCAGGGGTGGAAGCACAGCCTATCTGCCATGGACTGATCCAAACTGCACTGGACAAGGATGGGACTCCAGAGCATCTTCAGTACATCGATGATATCATTGTATGGGGAGACACAGTAGATGAAGTATTTCAAAAAGGGACAAAGATAATTGACCTTCTGTTGGAAGCTGTGTTTGCCATTAAGAGAAATAAGGTTAAAAGACCTGCCAAAGAGATACAGTTCATGGGAATTAAATGGCAAAGTGGATGGGGCCACATTCCTATGGATGTAGTGAATGAGGTAACAGCCATGTCTCCACCTACCAGTAAAAAGGAGGCACAGGCCTTCTTGGGTGTTGTAGGTTTTTGAAGGGTGCATATTCCATCATTCAGTGACACCGTGAAGCCTCTCTATAAAGCAACTCGGGAAAGAAACTATTTTGTATGGGGCCCTGAACAAGTACAGGCATTTGAACAGATAAATCAAGAAAATATACATGCCATGGCCATGGGACCTTTCCGAATGGGACCAGACATAAAGAATGCGCTCTACAGTGCAGCAGGGGACCATGGTCTTACCTGGAGCCTCTGGCAGAAAACACCATCAGAGACTCGAGGCTTTCCCCTAGCATTCTGGAGTTGGGGTTAGAGAGGCTTGGAGGCCAATTACACTTCACAGAAAGGGAGTTACTGGATGCCTATGAAGGAGTTAGAGCTGCTTCAGAAGTTATTAGAACTGAGGCACAGCTCCTCCTGGTACCATGACTACCAGTCCTGTCCTGGATGTACAAGGGGAAGGTACCATCCACTCATCATGGCACCAATGCTACCTGGAGTAAGTGGATTGCCCTCATAACACAGAAAGAACCAACAGGGAGCCCCAATTGCTTGGTCATTATGGAAGTAATCATAAACCGTAACATAGGGAAAAAGCGGAGATAGAAATTTGCAGTATGGAGCCCTACTTGACAGGTTGAAGAAGTGAAGGAGGGAAAGGGTGAATCAAGACACTTTGCAGAAGTCAAAGACATCCATCTTGCCCTAGGAATTGCTGAGCAGGAGAAAGGGCCAATACTTTACCTGAACACCGTTTCCTGGATGGTAGCAAATGCTTTATGGGGGTGGCCAGTTTGGTGCTACTTTGGGCAGATGACCTTCTTTAAGGAGTGGTGAATGGGAAAGTGATGGCCACAAGAGAATTAAAGTCAATCATTTCCTGATTGCTGTCTGTGCCTGCTTGATTTCCCTTTTGTTAAACAAAGCTTAAGGAGACAAGGCACCATGAAGGCTGCAAGTGTCATGTTAATGGTGGAGACTGCAACCTTAAAGTGCTGTTGTCTTTTAACAGTGCTCTAGGGGAAGTCATGCCCAGAATATCATTCACATCAATATCCTTCTTTTTGGGAGCCCTGCCTGCTTGTTTCCCTTTTGGAAGAGTGGCTTAAGGAAACAAGGCTCTATGACTGTTTGCATTTTCGATTTACATAGAAAGCCAACAGCCCTAAAATGCTCAGGGCTTTGAAAACTGTTTCCAGAGTAAGAGATTCCCAGAAGCAAAGTGACATCAAGCCCCTTGATTTTCAGAGCTGTGCCTGCTTGGTTTTCTTTCTTTTGGAACTATGGCTTAAAGAATCAGGGCACTACTACTAGTGGCAGTTTCAGGTTACAAGGAAAGCCAGCATGCCCAAAGTGATTATGGCTTTTTAATGTGATCTGTTGGGAAATACTACCTAGAACAACAGTCACATCAAACCCCTTCTTTTTGGGAGCCGTGCCTTCTTGGTTTCCCTTTTGGAATGTTGGCTTAAGGAAACAAGACACTATGAGGACTGGCAGCTTCAAGTTACAAGGAAAGGCCACAGCCCCAAAATGCTTGAATCGGTAAAGATCGTTCCAGGGTAAAGTGATGACCAGAACAACATTCATGTCAAGCTCTTTTTCTTTCAGACATCTGCCTGCTTTGTTTCTCTTGGAACTGTGGCTTAAAGAAACAAGGAACTACAAATAGTTGCAATTTCAGGTTACAAGGAATGCCAACATCCTTAAAGTTTTTGAATCTTTCAGCAATGTTCCAGAGGAAACTGATGGCCAGAAGAGCATTCCTGTCCAGCCCCTGCTCTTTGGGAGCTCTGCTTCCTTGCTTTCCATTTTGTTAATAGTGGCTTCAGGAAACAAGGCTCTATAGATGTGGGAGTTTACAAAGAAAGCATACATCCCCAAAGTGCTTAGGGCTTTGAACAGCATTCCAGTAAATCCCATTCCTTTTTGCAGCTCTGCCTGTTTTTTTTTCTCTTTTGGAAAGCACATTAAAGAAACTAGGTATTAAGAGGGATTCCGTTTTCAGGGTATGAGGGAAGCCCACAGCCCCAAAGTGCTTATGGCCATGAACAGTGTTTTGATGCAGAAATTTAAAACTTTGTATGTTATTTATTATAGAATGGTGTTGAAGTAAAACTGCTTTGTTGTCTTGGATGAATGGCTAACCACAAAACTATTAGCCAGTATCTTGTAGTTTGAAATAATAGTGGCTCAGCCGTGCTTACCCTGACTGACAGAGAACAATGGGATAAGAGGGTGGAAACCGACCTAAAATAAATTTGGGAGAGAGCAAAATTTTACATCAAGTAGCACAGGATGATACTTCGTACAGGTTCTCTAACCTTTGGGAAAAGCTCACATCCTGTCTACCAAATTTTGCCTGGCTTAAACAACACTTGGGAGGGGGGCTCCTGGGGGAAGGCTTGGCTATAAAATGCAGCTTGGGAGTTAATAAACTGATTCAGATTGTCTCAGTGAATCTGGGTCTGTGCTTTAATATGCCACAGGCTTGGAGGTGAACAAAGTGAGTGTGTGTTACATGGGGTTTATAGTTGTGACCCACTTCACAAGATAGGCAGTGCAAAACAACTAGTGGTTACAGGATTTAGCGGTTACAGGATTTAGTGATTACTATTTTTGTCACTGGGACTGGGGTTTTTTGTCATAGGAAAGTAGGACTGACTCAAATGGAGGTACTTATAGGAAATATGGTTAAGCTTTACAATGGCTATCAGAGCAAGTCAATTCATTAGCATCCCAAACAAAATCTGTATAGCCATCCTAATGACAATGGGGCGCTAATGTTCGGTAATTGCAAAATAAAGGGCAGCATAGTAGTCTGTCCCACAGTGAAAATTACTGTTTGCTAAAGATATCTGTGCCTCTACCCTCAGTATAGCAATACTATCTTCCTCAAGACAGGCATTGACAAGGTGGTAGCAGACTTAAAGGAAAATATATCTTATCACTAGTGTGGACTTTTCAGGTCACTGTCCAGTCTGGGCAGTTAAAGTGCTAAATGGCCAGAGGCATCTTACAATTGATCACAGCTGACTGAAGGCCTCCACTGAACCTTTAACCACTACAGTAGATGCTGTATGTGAATGCTTTTTATTTTGTAAGTAAGTGTGGTATTTAAGAGGATTAAAACTAGTAAGAAAGATTGTAATAAGTCAGTAAAAGGGGATGAGGATGTGGAAGATGTACAGCTGTGAGTATCCTCAGCTCCTCTTCTCCACTGGGAGGGGAGTGAAAGGAAGGCGCGAGTGGGCAATCAGAGGAAATGGATTTCAGTCCAGTTGCAGGGAGAAGGAAACAATCCCTGGAGGTGGAGGGACAGCTTGTTTATGTGCATTTCCCTTTTACAGCGTCAGAAAGTTTTAAAAGGGGAACAGAAATATGCACAAGATTGTATTAACCTGGTTAGAAAATTGGTGCGAGAAGGCAGGAACCCAGGAAACCCCTGGGAAGGGGTTAACGTGCTTGGTGTAAACAGAGAAGGCACTGGAAGAGTGAGTGTCCAGAAAGAAGAGGAGGAAAGAAAACCTACAGGCCCATATCAAGAAAGACTGAAGGGGACCTGGGGGAGGGATCTACCTTAGGGGATCCGATGGTTATGATAAAGCTAGGGGACCAAGAAAAAGAAGTAGAATTTTTGATAGATACAGGAGATGTATTTCCAATTTAAAACCAAGCACTAACACCAATGAGAAATGATGTTGTAATGGTCAAGGAAGCCGCTGGGCAAAGTGAAAAGGCATACTTTTTAAAAACTCTGAAATTCCAATTGGGTAAATTATTAGGAATACACATATTTTTATACCCGTCAAATGCACCCAGACCGTTACTAGGGCAAGATCTGCTGGAGCAACTGGGAGCAGAAATCAAATTTAAAAAGGAAAAATTGAATTCAATGTTAATAATAATGAATTAATAGAAGTTTTGAGTCTTGCTCTCATAACCACCCCTGTTAAAACTAGGATTCCGGGGGAAATCAGAGATCAGGTCTATCCTGAAGTATGGGCTTCTGAGATACCAGGAAAGGTAAAAAATGCTTTGCCAATTGTAATCAAACTCAAACCAGGAACTCGACCTGTTAAGATCAAGCAATACTCACTAAAACCGCAAAATAGAATAGGTATAAAACCAGCAATTGATCGGTTTATCCAATATGGATTACTAACCGAATGCGAGTCAGAATATAACACCTTGTCACGGTTTAACACTGGCCCGGCAATTAAACCGAGAAACAGATTTTTATATTAATCCCCCTCTCCTCCCTGATAAGGAAAGGAGAGAGAATAAAGGAAAGAAACTCACGGGTTGGAAACTAAACTACAAAACTTTAATGTTTGATAACAGTAATGATAAATAGGAAAGATTACTAAATATATACAAATATACAAATATACAAATATACAAGAAAAGATTGATCCCACGTTCCCCCCCCCCTTTTCCCCAATAACTCTCACGTCACCACAGAGGCTGCAGGGCAGCCCTGGGAAAGTCCAGGCTGGACCCTGGGGTCAGGAGCAGTCAGGAGCTGGAGGCAGGAACACACAGATTCAGGCTGGCACGGATCAGGAGCACAGGCAGACGGACGGACGGAATCCTCCCAGGATGCTGAAGCAAACAGGGAAACCCGTGAAGGAAGGCAGGAAGGAGGGAAAGGGCAGGAGAAGAGCAGGAAAGGATGTTTGACCCTCGTGATCCCTCAAATTTATACTGAGTATGACGTGTATGGGATGGAATACTCTGTTTGGTCAGTTCTGGCATCTATCTTGTCTCGGGTCTCCCCCGAGGAGGGGTTCCGGTGGGACCTCTTTATTCCTTCTGCAGGGTAAAATGTTTTCCTCAGAGCTGAGTAATGTCCTTGGCTTTGCATGCCAGTCTCTAGCAGTAACTATAAACATCCAGTGTTATCAGTCCTAGAAGCAGACACTGTCTGAGAAACTTCTGTTAATCTCAGCAAGTGCAACTACTTACAAGAAACTTAGCTGAAAGCAAAAGTACAAACTAGAAAATCACCTTTATCCTGGCTCAAACCAGGACACACCTCTGTTCTCCCAGTCAAAAGCCATATGGGAGTTCTAGGATAGTACAGGACCTCAGAGCTATTAATAAAATTACTGAGAACCTGTATCCAGTAGTAGCTAATCCCTATACCTTACTGACTAAATTAGTACCTGAATTGGCCTGGTTTACTGTGCTGGACCTAAAGGATGCCTTCTTTTGCCTGCCTCAAAGTCTGTAAAGTCAAATACTGTTTTCCCTCGAATGGGAAAACCCAGAATCTGGAAGGAAGACATAACTCATGTCATGTCCTGTATTATAGTGGGAATGCCCCTCTGAAAGCAGGGTAGTACAACAGTATGTAGATGACCTATTAATATCCACTGAAACTAAGGAGTTATGTATGATAATAACACATCTAATAATACATAAGTCTGTTAAATTACTTTGGACTAAATTACCTTGGCTATTGAGTCTCTCCACAGAAAGACCAAGTGGTCCAACAAGTGACACATCTAGGATACAAAATTTCATCAGGGCAGTGAACTCTCGGGACAGCAAGAAAAGAGGCTATTTGCCAAACTCCAAGGCCACAGATTGCCTGATGCAAACACTTTGAAAATATAAAATATGTCTCTCGAATCAGTATTTTTTTTACTCTTTTAAAAATACATCAAACATATTCTCAATTAACAGATTTTTGCCCCAAACTTAACTAGCTTCTCTTTTCATAGAATCATAGAATCGGTTGGGTTGGAAGGGACTTCAGAGAACAAAATTTGTATCATGCCTGACAGGCACCTAAAGATAAGACCACTAATTAGGTCATCTCCTGGTACACTGTCAAGACAAAGATAATAAATTTAGCAAGGTAACAAGGACTGAAGGATTACAATAATTTGAAGAGAAGTTCTTGGGATGGCAAATGTTTGTGCCATCTCTGGCAAGTTTGTTTGCCAGTGATTTATGAAAAGACAGAACCCCTTTTTGCTGTATAAATCTGTGGGGTTTTTCCACTCAGGCAGACATGTATTGAACAAGCCACATGGAATGTATTGACGAACTGACCTTGCAGGGAAGAATAACATTGGGACTGGCTTTGCAGAAAAACAAGATAACAAGAGTAACGGCAATAATAACTATTTTCAAATCAGGACAGTTCTTTTGTAGGCATGGACAATAGCCTTTAGCCAATTAGTTTATAAGTTAATAACAGGTTTGAACCGTATTAACCAATAATGTAAAACGCCATGTTTGTAACACTGATAAGAGAAAAGTATATATTCCGCACTACTGGGCTTAATAAATGTGATTTTGCTACAACCATATTGGCTGTGCTGGCAATTTCTCCAAGCCTCTCTGCAACAAATAGCGCCTGAACAGGGACGCAATCCTCACAGAACTGCTGAAGTCTATGCAGTGAATAAGGTTCGAGTGAAGGTGGAGAGAAGCTGACCGAGATTGTGCTGACCCCGGCACAAGAACACATGCTCTGCGGGACATTAAAGCGGAAAAGTGGTGAGCCCACATTTAAAGAGTAAAGCCCAGCGCTAGGTAGGGGAAAAAACTGGGGTGGGCCCCCCAGGCGGTTAGAGGAGAATGGGGATTACACTGTCCATAGAAGAAGAGACAGCGGTAAAAATTTATCCAAAAAATTCTCTCTGTGAGAGACATAAAGCAAGATAAGCACACTCTACAGCAGTTATTATGCTGGGCAAAGCAGCGTAAGCATTTTAAGGACTGTAACAATTTATTTGTGGCTGCTCTCTGGAAAGAATTAGCAAACATCCTTTGGAAGGAGGTTTCTAAGGGTTCAAAGGAAGCAGCCAGGCTGGCAACGACCTGGTGTACGATAAATGATGCACTGAACGAGTTAAAAACAAAGCGGGAGGTTACACGTAATGCGTTCGTCACGCTGGAGCCACAAACAATTAGTTCTATGACTCCTTCGCTTTACGCTCCCCCCCCAATGCCGGGAATTCCAGGGGCTCCGGTTCAATCGCCCCTGTGGCTGCAAGCTCAACCCCAAGCCGTGCTGCGTCTCCAGGCTCCGCCACCACAATTCCAAGTGTGGCCACGCCC
>JAAWXA010000186.1:33063-48133 GCA_038090715.1 Florisuga fusca
CCCCTCCCAGCCAGAGACCAGGGCTGGCAGACGGTGATAAAACTTAATTGCTCTCCTGTTTTTTCTTTCCTTTTCCTAACAACTCTCTCCCCAAAGTGACTAATTTATGTAAAACCTCTCCTCTTATAAATTTGTTTTTCTTTTAAAGGTGGTGTTATTGTCTCCTTTCCCTGAAATAAATCTTTGTAATTTGCTTAAATCATAAAGCCTGTTATTTTTGTAAATTCATGCAATGTCTATGAGTAGTGGCTGATTTTTGCTCACAATCAAAATATAAAATAATAGCTCGGATCGTAACACAGCCAAAGAGCTTCGCATATTCCTAGGCATGACAGGATGGTGCCAGTTGTGGATATATAACTGTGTTACTGGTAAAACTGCTTTATGAGCTGCTAAAGCTAAGCCCAAAGGACATTGCTTGGAACAGGAAAGTTGAGAAGGGCATTCCAGAAGCTCAAGAAAGAACTAATGAAGGCACCTGCCCTGGAATTGCCTGAAACCACAAAACCCTTTTTGTTGTTTTCCCATGAGAAACAAGGAATAGTTTTAGTAATTCTGGCACAAAATTTGGGACCATAATGAAGGGCAGTGGCCTACTTCTCCAAACAGCTGGATGAAGTGAGCAAGTTGCCTAAAGGCAATAACTGCAGTGGTGCTCAACATCCAAGAAGCACAAAAATTCACATTAGGGCAGCAGATTAATATCTCACATGGTGTCTGCTATACTGGAAGCAAAAGTGGCCCACTGGTTATTGCCTCAAAGGTGTGCTTTTGTCTCATACAGTGTTTGCTGTGCTGGAGGCAAAACTGGGTGCCTGGTTGTCACCACAGATATTCGTAAATTACCAAGCCATCCTAGTAGAACAGGATGATGTGAAGATAGTGGTTACTAACACTATCAATCCAGCATCTTTTCTTAGTGGGACTGCAGGTGAACCAGTGTTGCACAACTGCTTGGAGACAACTGAAGCAGTGTGTTCCAGTTGACCTGACCAGAAGGAAGAACCATTAAAGGATGCTGAAGACCTTTGGTACACAGAAGGGAGCAGCTTTGTTTGATAAGGCATTTGTACAGCTGGGTATGCTGTAACCACTACGGATCAGGTAATCAAATCCAGGGCCCTGGCCCCAAATACATCAGCACAGAAAGCAGAAATAATTGCCATGAACCAAGTGCTGGAACTGGTGAAATGGAAAAAGATGAACATATGGACAAACTGTCAGTACGCATTTGGAGTGGTCCATGCTCATGGAGCAATCTGGAACAAAGAGGACTCTTATCCACTCAAGGAAAGCATATAAAGCATGCTAAGGAAATTCTTAAATTGCTTGAAGCAGTTCAGCTGCCAGAAAAGGTGGCTATTATGCATTGCAAATTGCATGAAAAGGGGACATCTACACAGGACCTGGGAAATGCAATAGTAGACCAGGAAGCCAAAAGAGCAGCTGAGACTTGTGAGGTTGGAATGCAGCCCTTGGTCCCAGAGGGTAAAATACAAATTGACTGTGAACCCAGGTACTCAAGAGAAGATCAGAAATTAATTGAGGATTTGGGTGGGAAAATGGTAAAAGGAGGGTGAGCGAAAACCCCACAGGGTAAGATTCCACAGGAATTGCTATGGGCCCTGGTTATGGCAGAACACAGAAAAACTCATTGGGGAACTGAGGCCCTGCATAATTACTTGAACTAGTGTTTTTGGCTCAAAACCTCTATAAACAAGTAACACAACACTGTGAAGTTTGTCTACAAAATCATCCTCAAACAAGTCAGAGAGCCCCATTAGGACAAATTGGAAGAGGAAATTACCCAGGGCAACAATGGCAAATTGATTTCTCAGAACTCCCAAGAAAAGGGGGTTTCAATACCTTTTGGTTATGACAGACACCTTTTCAGGGTGTCCAGATGTATTCCCCTGTCATACTAATAAAGCCAGAGAAGTAACTAAGGCATATTACCAGGAAATAATACCAAGGTTTGGGGTACCAGCAATTATGTCCTCAGATATAGGATCACATTTTATTGCTAAAACTCTTCATCAAGTTAGCAAGATCTTGGGGATGGATGGGCAATTACATACCCCATATAGGCTACAAGCAAGTGGTCAAGTAGAGAAAATGAACCATTGGATTACATTACAGTTTGTAAAGTTAGGCCAAGAGGCTGGACTATCCTAGCCTCAATCATTACCCTTGGCACTCTTGAGGATTCAGACTAAACCTAAAGCCAAGGAAAGACCTAGTCCTTTTGAAATCTTGAATGGACAGCCTTATATTGTACAAGCAGGGTCATCTATTCAATATGGAAATGAAGTCTTAACAGACTATGTTGTCAGATTGCAGAAGCAACATGGGGAAGTGGAAAACAGGTTCTGGGGACTCGTGCCTGAGGACTTGATGGGCTGGTACATGATACCTTACCAGGTGATTATGTATATACCAGTTCTCTTTCAAGTTCACCCTTGGAACCAAAGTGTGAAGGAACATTTCACGTGTTGCTGTCAACCCACCCTGCTGTAAGGATAAAAGAACAAAAATCTTGGCTGCACTATACCTGGGTGAAGAAAGCACCCCCACCAACATGGAAGGCTACTCTGACAGAACCTCTCAAACTCCAACTACAACACCAAGAGGACTGAAACTTGTATTTGTGTTTTTACTATTAAGTGTATTTTGAGAATGTCATTTCTTGGGATCAAAATGCTTTTGTGAAATTAACAACTAGTATTTCTAAACATAGGAATCTTTCTGACTGTTGGGTATGTGCAGCTCTTCCCAGAGGAAATATGGAGATCCCTTTCTTTGGAATACCAAGTACAAATTGGTCCTTTGGAGAATGGACCAAATATAAGTACTCTCAAGGGGTAGCAAACGCTGAAATTAATCCTGAATCTTTTTTTTGCCTAAGAATAATGGGACAAAACAATGAAAGGCCCACTGAATCCTTTAGTTGAGCGAGGTTCTGGATTTCATAGTTTTGTCAGATGGTTCTTACCAATGCTTGGAGTTTGTGAACTAGAAAAAGCAATAGTGAGTATCTCTGCAGAACTTGATCAACTTGAGAATTTAACAGTGGATGTTATTTGTAGAGTGCAGTAGAAGATCACTCAGTAAAGTGGTTCTGCAAAATAGATTGGGGCTTGATATGTTATTGGCCAAAGAAGGGGGATTGTGCACAGTAATTAACCAAACTTGATGCACCTATATCAACCAGGATAAGAGGATGTAAACCGATCTCAAGCAAATTTGGGAGAGCAAAAATTTTACATCAAGTAGCACAGGACGATACTTTGTATGGATTCTCTAACCCTTGGGAAAAGCTCACATCCTGGCTACCAAATTTTGCCTGGCTTTAACAACTTTTTTAGCTTGTGTAGTAGTGAAAGCATTAGCAATATTGATTTCCATTATGTTACAATGCTTTATGTGTATCTCTAGACATACTGGTGATAGTTATGAAATATGTAAGTAGGCAGAGGATAGAGAACAGTAAATATTTCACCAAAATTCTCAATGGCAATGGTATAATATAACAAAAGAATTTAATATTGAGATAGAAATGGGGGGAATTGATCCAGAAATTTAAAACTTTACCATGTTATTTTATTATAGAAAGTTACTAAAGTAAAACTCTGCTTTGTCCTATTGGATGAATGAGTAACCACAAAACAATCACCCAGTATCCCATAGATTGAGATAACAGTGGATCAGCCCTGCTTGCCCTGGCTGACACAAAACAATGGGATGTTGACAGGAGGAATGTGGCCAGGCAGGGGACCTCTGATTTATCCCAAGGACTAACAAGAGGTGCTGCTGCTGAGCTTAGAGAAAACCCTGACTCGGCATTTCTCACCTAAGTGTAAGAAGTTCCAAGCCGAGCATTAAAAGTGCACTGTGAAGAAGACTGACAGCCTTCCTTCAGGAGACCCCTGGAGTCACCTGCCCATAATTATCAGGGTACAGTACATATGCAGAAATGGGTGGAGACTTACATTAATATCTGATTTAATAACCTTGCTTCTTGCATGCATATGCATGCTTCTGTACTACATATGTATAACTTTGGGTAATAAATAGTTGCTTGCTGTCACAGCTTAGCAGTTTGGGTGGGCCACAAACATAATGACAGAACTCCTCTCTATTCCCCCCTCCCGGACACACACACAAACAAAGGGAAGATTAAAGGGGAATAAAGACCGGAGACTCCACGTTGGAAACTGAAAACAATTGGATACAGATTTTACTATCACAAGGGAAAGGTAATAACATAAAGGTCTAAGTAACAAAGAAAAATACATACAAATATATATGTATACAAACCAATAGATAGCACATGGCGAGCTGGTGGCAACGAACAGCAGAACAGCCAGCAGGAAGTAAGAGGAAAAAAGAGAGAAGTGGCTGACTTCCCAATCTTTTACAGAGTATGGCAGGAATAGGGAGGGAATAGATCCCTCCCTTTGCATTCCACCTCTCTCAGAGTCCAAAAGCCCTTCTTCTTTAGTTCCTCCTGTTCAAACAATGGCACTTGTATCTAGCTCCAGTGTGTGAGCTTCGAAAGGAGCTAAGCCCCTTGTACCCAGAGCTGTTTAAAACCTATTTGCTTTATAACCTTTTGTGGGTTGTAAAGTCTGTTTCCACACATCAGTTCCAGGTGAAAGTGAAAGCCAGAAGAGCACTCACATCAAGCTCTACTATGAGCCATTTGAATTATGCTCTTGCCTCAAACATTCTGAAGGATTTAAGTAGATAATAGTCCTTTACAAGGCTGATGACCACTCCATGCAAAGATCACCAAGCTGTTTCTGGAGCAGCAAAATGCTGTTAGCATAAAAGAAGTAAACATGAATCCCCACGCAGCACAGATGTGCCTCTCTTTTAGTTTGGACCACCACTCCCTTTCATCTTAGTTGGTCTGGGCTGGACTCTTTCAAGCCATTCCCTGTCCGTCTGGAATAGAGGGGCCTGGAAATGGAAACAATATTTCAGATGCAGCCTCATCAGGGAAGAGTTGTGATGTAAGAGTTAATATAAAATGCCTGCTAGTAATTGTCTAGGGGTCATATTGACCTGATAGAAGTTAACATAGAATGCTTTTTTTAACAGAAACTAAGACATTGTTTGGGTAGTCATCACCTTATAAGGGAAATATACGTGCTAAACTGATAACTATAGCAACCTTGAGATAAGAAACAGAGCATGTTGTTGGCCCGGATGAAGACTGAAGGAATGCGCATGCTCGGAGAAGAAGAGGTGAAAGGTTTACCCAGAGAAAGACCTTTGCTTCATTTTTACTTCATCCCCATGACTTCCACGACCACCACCAAGAGACACTACACAAGTGCAGGAGGGAGGAGATTATGAAAATGACCTCTTGGGACTAATTTTAATACAAAGCGAAAGTAGGTGATGAATATGTATAGGCGTATTGCAAAAATCTAAGCAATATGCAAAACTTCAGTGTATACACCAAGAGCCTAGGCACGGGTTTGGTGTGCAAGTTAGGAGGAGAGATCCCCCTTACATCCGGCACTGGAATAAAACATACCTCTCTATAACTTTCCACGTTGTAGAGTCATCTTTCCACAAGTCAGTTGAGGGGGAGGAGAACCTCTCTTGACCTACTAGTCATACCCCTTCTAATGCACCCCAGGATGCCATTGGCCTTCCTGGCCACAAGGGCACATTGTTGGCTCATGGTCATCCTTCCATCCACTAGCACCCCCAGGTCCCTTTCACCTATGGTGCTCTCCAACAGCTCAGTCCCCAACCTATACTGGTACTTGGGCTTGGTCTTTCCCAGATGCAAGACTTTACACTTGTCCTTGTTGTAATACATTGAATTTCTCCCTGCCTAACTCTCCAGTCTCTCTAGGACCCTCTGAATGGCAGCACAGCCTTCTGAGGTGTCAGCCACTTGGCCCAGCTTTCTGTCATCAGCAAATCTGTTGATAGTACACTCTATTCCCTCATCCAGGTCATCAATAAATATATTGAATAGTAGTGGTCCCAGTATTGACCCTTGAGGGACTCCACTAGAAACAGACTTCTGTCGGGAAGAGCATGAAAAAACACAGAGTCTGCAACTAAAACCAATATGATTGATACACAGTTCCAATTTATTAATAGTCACACAGTGTTATATAGGGTTCAGAGGGCACGCCTCTTTTAAATAACAAATTTTTGTAGTTAACTACTTTTGGGCTAGTATCTTTTTTTTCACTAAAGCTGCACCTGCATCTGCCAAGCTAGTTGCTCTAATCATGCTTTCAGAGACACTTCAAGGACAGGTTTTTTACTGCTCAGAACTAAAAGTTTCAGTCTGCCTCACAGTTCTCAAAACATGGATGGCCATAATCACTGGGTGTCCACATTCTTTCTGAAATTCCTCCACAGACTTCCAACTAGACTCCATCCCACTGACTCCAACCACCTGGCTTCTATCCTTCAACCAGCTCCCGATCAACCTCACTACCCGATCATCCAGGCCACACTTCTTCAGTTTAGCTACAAGGATGCTGTGGGAGATGGTGTCAAATGCCTTCCTGAAATCAAGATAAACTATGTCTACTGCTCTGCTATTGTCCATCCACCTGGTTATATTCTCACAGAAGGCTATCACAATATTCTGGCATGACTTCCCCTTAGTAAAGCCATATTGACTGTTCGTGATAAGCCTCTTGTCCTTGATGTGAATACAGACAGCATCAAGAATGAGATGTTCCATTACCTTACAAGGGATGGAGGTGAGGCTGACAGGTCTGGAGTTACCCAGGTCCTCTTTGCTGCCTTTCTTGAAGACTGGAGTGACATTTGCTTTCTTCCAGTCCTCAGGGACCTCTCCTGTTCCCAGCGACTTACCAAAGATGATGGAGAGCGGCCTAGCAATGACATCCGCCAGTTCCCTCAGCACCCAGGGGTGCACCCCATCAGGACCCATGGATTTATGGATTTCCATCCTTATTAACTGATCCTTAACCCAGCCCTCATCAACCAAGGCGAATTCGTCCCTTTGCCCTGATTTCATCAGCAGCATTAGGGGCCTGGGGCAATTCCGCCTTCTTTGTATCCTTAGTCACCAGGGCACCCACCTCATTCAGCAGTGGGCCTACATTGCCTCTAGTGTTAGTTTCAGCTGCTATCTATTTGAAGAAGCCCTTCCTGTTGTCCTTAACCTCTCTTGCAAGGTTTAATGCCAAAGAGGCTTTAGCTTTCCTAGTTACCTTTTTACATTCTCAGAGAACAGTCTTACATACCTCTCAAGTGGCCAACCCTTCCTTCCACAATCTATAGGTTCTCTTCTTCTTTGAGTTTGCCTAGCCGTTCCCTATTCAACCATACTGGTCTCCCAGTTCCCTTTCTTGACTTCCTTCCCATTGGAATGAATCAGTCTTGAGCTCAGAAGAAGTGGTCCTTGAATATTAACCAACCAAAAAAAACCGCTCTGCTGCTTTTGCCTCAGGGCATTTTGTCGCTCTGCGTCGGGTTGGCGAAGTTACTAGAACCGGCTTCCACGAGGTTCTTCGGGGCTCGCTGGTTCACGCGTGGTTTCTCCGTGCTGTGGACTGGCAGGCAGGCAGGCACGCTTCTCTTCGGTTCTTTTCAGGGGTATTTTTATAATGAAAATGGGGAGCGGGCCCCCCTTTTTTTCCTCCTTTGTGTGAGTTATTGATAAACCGATAGTTTTGGAGCGGAGCATTCTTCCGGAGACAACTTATCAGGTCGGTTTAGATATGTTAATTCCCTGATGTCTAGCCCAAAATGCCAGGCGCCAGGAGACTTGTTTTCCTGTTTACCGTCTTTAGCTATGTAAATGTGTTTGATATGTAAGCTTAAGGAAGAAACTTACTCAAGAATCAGTTATTTTTTTAAAGTGTTTACATCATTCCGCTCTGTGATTCTTGAGTCAGTATTCATTTATTATTTTTTCTTCTTTTTTCCTCATATGCATATACATATATACACTCATCCCGTATGGTGTGACGAGGTGTGTGGTTGTCTTTGCAATCTGTGCCTTTTTTAGCAGGTAGGACCCATCTCTGAGGTTTCCACTGAGGAGCAACCAGGATCCACGGCCTGTTTGGCATATTGCTCTGCCCACTTTTCCCACCACTCGTCGCCCTGGCTCAAAAGCCAGTATTTCTTTGGCTCAAAAGCCAGTATTCCTTTTGACGTGTGTTTGTGGGGGGAATTAACATTTACCGCACTGTCTCTACCTCACCAAATTACGTCACCTCACCCCGTGGGTTTTGAGGCTATGGGAGCGTGTTGCTGGGATGAACACATATATATACATACACAAAAGAAGAAAGAGAGAAAAAAAAATTGCATTTTGTATTGCGCCAGCATTGGGAAGTTTTGCAACTAATTATCTAGATATATTACAGACATATAAAGCTTAAAAGGTAGCAGTGACATATATGAAAACTTTACATAGGATTAATTCCACACGACTAAAGTATGTGCCTGTACATGGCAATTATCTGCATTTACAATATGTATAAAAATCAAAATTCAAAAAAAAAAAAAACCCACAAAAACTGAGTATGACAGAATCTTAGGAATTAAATTAGAAAAAAAAATTGATTTCATATCAGAACTTAGCAATAACAATAGCAAAAGTAAAAATTATAAAAAAGGTTAATAATAATTATAAAATAAGATACAATGAAATAATCACAAATATAACAATATAACACAGGCCCATTTCATACACATTCAAATTTTATCTGATATTATACCATCATAATAAATATGTTACAGGTAACAGCAATCCAGGAGCAATCATAAACAAAGTCATGATGTTATAAATTACTTTGCCTAGGCTAAAGAGGTGGCTAGCCCCCCAGCCATCAGTAAGTAATTTCTTCCAGTGTCAGTTTCAGAGTAGCCAAGTCTGAGACTGCACCAGGGGTGTTTTATTTTGATGTTCTAGGATTACTGAAGTCTGTAGTCACATTAATTCACCCTCCTTCTGTCCCAATACACAAAACCTAATTACACAAAGGACCAAAAGAAAACATTTGTTTACAGAGTACAAAGTAACCATTTACTGCACACAGACTATCCAATTTGTGCTTATTTTATGCTGTTTATCATTCATGTCAGTTGCAACCCATATGTTTGAATTCAGTGGATTTTGCAAAACCAGTTTAATTCTACCTATATTTGGTAAATTCACCCAAACGGCTTGGCCAGGCTGCAAAATTCCTCTGAAGTGTCTGGGAGGCTTCTTCTCAGTGTTGTTATCTTGATTAGGCGACAGGGGAAAGAATGCTGTCATGCTGGGACACCCATTTACACACCATCTATTGTTGATTGTGGTAATAGAGTAGTTAAGTCTTTCGTCCCATTTACCTTCCTGAGGCCTAATGAATTTCTTAAGTAAACCATTTGTTCGTTCAACAATACCATTTGCTTGTGGATAATAAGGAATATGAAATACCCAGTTAATATTTTCACTTTTTGCCCATTGCTGGACCAGGTGGGAAGTGAAATGAGTACCATTATCAGATTGTATACTGATAGGTTTAGGTAAAATTCAAAAAACTTTTTTCAGGAAAGAGACAGTGTTTTCCCCATTGTCTTTTGCATAAGCTTCAGCACAAGTTAAACCAGGGATAACTTCTACCATTACAATAATATATTATTTCCTGATCTTCTGAAGGGTCCGATATAATCTATCTGCCAAGTAGACCATAATGTTTTACCATCTCTGAGATGTAAATTGTCAGCAGTCAAAGGATGTTCTCCCAACCGAATTTTACACAAATCACATGAGGAAATTATTGTTTTACGTTGTTCACAAGTTACAGACCAACCACGAGATTGTGCTTCTTTATACAAATCAAAAATACCCAAATTGCCTCTTTTGCAATGAAGCCATTCTAGTAATTTTCCCCATTCCTGGACTTCACCCTGGTTAAGAGAATCTCTAATTTCAAGTACATTAATTCTTGCCAATTCATCAACCTGGTTATTATACCTGCTTGCTTTTAAATTGGATTCATGAGAAGGTACCCATCCTACATGAAAGCTAGGATTTTGTTTAGCAATTTGTAGGTTTTTTTTCCATTTTTCTGTATGCCATACCGGTACACTATTAATTTCCCAATTATTATTTTCCCAAAATGTCACCCATTCAACACATCCTTTAAAGACAGCAAAAGAATCTGTATAGATATATACAGGTTCCCGGGTGTCTTTTTCTTTTATAAAAATATTCAAAACAGCATCCAGTTCGCCGACCTGTGCACTTCCTTCATCTCGGTTTATTATTTGTTCGCCGGTGGAAGGTTTAATGGCAGCAGATTTAAAATACCATTTCTTCCCTTCTCTTCTGGAAGAAGCATCTGTGAACCAGGCAATATTCTTATTGCTTTTAAATTCTGGGGCTTCCTTAATAGGGCTAGGAGTTTTCGTTATTAAATCTTTTTCATTTGTAGATCGAATTGGTTCCTGAATTTTCAAAAGTTTCTCTGGCCCTTCTTCAATTTGAAACAGCTCAGCAAAATATTCGATCTGACTATACCATTTTCTGATTGTAGCTTTCTGAGAAATTCCTTCAGGGGGTGGTTTCCCAGACAGGACTTCGTTGATTACCTTAAAAGGCCCTTATAGGATTACCTTTTGTTTTTTAATTACCTTGCTTATCTCTTTAAGGGCTGTGCTGACAGTGAACAAACCTTTTTCCAGGACTGAATCTCTCTTCTCTGAGTCCTTTAGCGACTGAGAGTGAAAAGATATGGGCCGTGTGTCTCCAGCTGGACCCTGTTGCCAAAAGTGATATGATAATGCACTGGAAGAAAAACCCCATTCAATCACTATCAGGTCCTCTGGGTGAAGAGGTCCCAGCGTTTGAAAGGTCTGTGCTTCTAGGAGTAAACGTTTTAACGCCTCATCGTGGGTTGAATTCCACTCCCAGTGGCGATGTATCTTTAGCAAGTCATACAATGGCCTGGCAATGATTGACAGGTCAGGTATGTGTTTTCGCCAATGTTGAAAGGTTCCCATAATTTCTTGTAATTCCTTTTTATTTGTGGGTGCCTTTATTTCTCCTAGGTGAGAGAGAGTATCATTAGGGATATTTCATGTCCCACCTTTCCATTTGATTACTAGAAATTTGGTTTCTTGGGAGGGAGGTTGTCTTTTTTCCTCAGGTATCTCAATTTGTAAGCTCGTTAAGTGCCCAATTATCGCATCATAAGCTGTTGTCACGGCTTGCTCAGTTTTCCCACCAATCAGTATATCATCAATGTATTGGTAAATTTTCACATCTGGGTTATTTTTTATTTCGGTAACATTTTACAGCTCCTGTGCAAGAGCATGGTGGGCAAGCGTGGGAGAATGCTTATAGTCTAGAGGTAAACGGGTGAATGTATATTGTAAGCCATCCCAGGTAAAAGCAAAGTATTTTTGATCTTCAGGGTCAATTGGAATCTGGAAAAACATATCTTTCACATCCAGAGATGCAAGCACTGGGTGTGCTGCTTCCTGGATTTTCTAGCACCAGATCTGCTATATTTAGGACAGCCGCAGTTAAATTTTCAGTAGCAGAATTTAATCTCCTATAACCTACAGTCATTCGCCATTTGCCATTTGGTTTTCTTATGGGCCAAATCGGAGAATTGTAAGGTGAATGGCAATGCACAACTATACCCCTCTGTTTCAGGTCAGAAATTACTTCTCTGATGCCTTCTTTTGCTCCTATGGGAATAGGATACTGTTTGACATTTGTAATTTTGCTTTGGGGGAGGCGAGGAGCAGTTTTTAACAGTCTCACCGTAAGTGTGGGGGTACCAAAATTCCAAAAGCGTCCCTTTTCATCTCTCCATGACCTGCCAATCAAGACATGCATTCCTAACAAATTATAAGGGATATCATCTACTATCATTTGGGTTCGAATTAATTCCTCGTCTCCTGGTAGCTTTAAGGATACTTTAGCAGTTTTCTGTAAAACAGGTTTTCCCAAAGCACCACTTACGAATATTGGCTTCAGAGAAGAATTAATGCCACATTTTTTGGCCACATCTGATTTTAATGTGGAAATCTGTGCACCAGTGTCTACTACAAAGGTTACAGGATAGCATTTTGGCCCAACAGCACAAGTAAGTTCTAAATCACCATTTTTATTCAAGACCAATCTTAGCACATTTTGCCAGTCTTTTGGAGGACTAGATATTTTAGGATTTGATTGTTTATTATTTCCAGACCCATCCTTTTGATTTGTAGGGATGGTTTCCTGGGGTTTATTCATTGGATCAGTAGAATTTACTGAACTGGGATCAGGACATGTCTCCTCTCTCTGCCCAAATGCCTGAAGCTTCTTTTTCGGACAGCAATATGTGGTCTCCACCTGAAGCTGACATCCTCACAACGTAGTCCACATCGCTTTCCAGGGGCATTCTACAAAATTTTCTTTTTAATTCTGCCAGCTGCAGAGAAGTGTAGGGGATTTCTTTGTGAGTAACGCTTTCAAATTCCATTTCCATGTCACGTGAGTGTTCTACTTTTATCACAGGGCGTAGGCGTTTGTGGGTTCTAGGCATGCCCTCACTTCCCGAGCTATCAGAAGTCTCATGGCAGGAGGAAGAAGGCGTGGAGGCACTTTCGCTCAAAATTGTGAGCTGATGTACCCTTTCCTCTAACTTGTTAAATTTCTTGGTTCCAGCTTTTATAAAATTGCTGGCCAAGTGGCGCAATTCAGCTACTTCTCCCTTCGAGGAGTCGGGAGAGGTGCATCTCTGAGTAGGGGTGGGTCGTTTTCCCCTCTTTTTAGGAGCAAAACGAACTGATTTTTTCCCCCGTGGAGTTACGGGGACAACCACTTCCTCCCTGTCAGTGGTATGCCCAGATGTAGATGGAGCGCCATCTAACAACGCATCAGGGTTAGTACCGGTTTCAGAATTCGGCTCCTCAGATTCTGAAAGGATTATGCCATGTCCAGTATTTTCTAAAGTTTTGCGCAATTCTTCGTTCTCCTGCCAAATTATAGTAGCCAAGGTGAAAAAGGCATGAGCATAGAAATAATCTATACCCTTTTTTTTCAGGTCTTTCTTGACTTCTTTATCCAGAACGAATCGGTTTTCTAATAGTGTTATTGTGTTAGCAAGGCCAACAAAATCTCTATTCTTATAATTTTTATAAATTACATCATAAAGAGCTTTCCTCGGAATATAGTCACGGGGTTTGAGGTACTCCCAGAATGGGCGAACCAAAACGTCTTCCCTAAATTCATTCTCGTTATAGAAGGACACACTACTAGAGCTAGCCGAACACATGATAGACTCCCTTTAAATTGTTCTAAAATTTCCTTAAGGGTTAGTTTGCAATTCAGGCGTTAGTCTAAGAGCAGACTCTGATTTTTCCTCATTAGTATCCTGTCCGTGACGCCAATTTCTGTCGTGATCCGTGTTATTATTTTAATAATTTGTTTATGAGGAAATCTCAGCCTCTGCTTCAGAGACGACGCATAGAATTAAGGGCTAACATGTTTTGAAACTTAAACAAGTTACAAGGATTTATTTTTAGGGAAGGTACAGAAAAAAAAAGGTAAAGGGAAAAGGGGAAGGGAGTCAGATTCGGTTACCAAGTTGCTGTAGCAGTATGAAGAAAAAAAAACCCGCTTCGCCGCTTTTGCCTCAGGGCTTTTTGTCGCTCTGCGTCGGCTTGGTGAAGTTACTAGAACCGGCTTCCACGAGGTTCTTCAAGGCTCGCTGGTTCACGCGTGGTTTCTCCGTGCTGTGGGCTGGCAGGCAGGAAGGCAGGCTTCTCTTCGGTTCTTTTCAGGGGTATTTTTATAATGAAAATGGGGAGCGGGCCCCCCTTTTTTTTCCTCCTTTGTGTGAGTTATTGATAAACTGTTAGTTTCGGAGTGGAGCATTCTTCCGGAGACAAGTTATCGGGTGGCTTTAGATATGTTAATTTCCTGATGTCTAGCCCAAAATGCCAGGCGCCAGGAGACTTGTTTTCCTGTTTACTGTCTTCAGATATGTAAATGTGTTTGATATGTAATCTTAAGAAAGAAACTTACTCAAGAATCAGTTATTTTTTTAAAGTGTTTACATCAGCTCTCTTGTTTTTTCTTTCCTTTTCTTAACAACTCTCTCCCCAAAGTGACTAATTTATGTAAAACCTCTCCTCTTGTAAACTTTTTTTCTTTTAAAGGTGGTGTATTGTCTCCTTTCTCTGAAATAAATCTTTGTAATTTGCTTAAATCATAAAGCCCATTCTTTCTGTAAACTACTGTGATACCTATGAGAAGTGGCTGATTTTTTCCTCACAATCAAAATATAAAATAATAGCTTGAATTGTAACATCTTTTATTGGCATCACAGAAAGGAACTTTGAGCAAAATATCAGAGCCTGCTCTTAGTCCAGCACCTGAATTGCAAAACTAACTCTTAAAGAAATTTAAATTTAAAAAATTCAAATTTCTTTTAAAACAAAAATAAACCTAAATAAATTCTAAGGCTGGTTTTGCCAGTACCAGTGGCATCCAAGACCAGATTTCTTTCCCTCTAAAAGGAGGAAGAATTTTGTGAATATGCTCTGGTCTGTCCCTTCTGGGAGCACCTAACAACTCATAAATATACCCTGAAGAAACTCTTTATGATCTGATTTACCAAAATTATAAAAAGGGAGACTTTGATGCCATTGCTAAATCTTTAAAAATTTTAGACGATTGTACTTCTCTTGACAAAGAATCAAAAAAACAAGTGAAAAAATTTGGTACAGACATTTTCTATGCCCATGCCTTTTTTATATTAGCCACTATAATTTGGCAGGAGAAAGAATAATTTTGCCAAAAAATGGAAAATATAGAAAGTGGCACGTTAGTAGAATTTGGAGACTTCATAAAATTTGACAAAGTTGAGGAGTCCGGAGAGCATAATTCTGAAATCATTGTTAACGCTAATCTGATGCTAGAGCACCCCCCATCTACATCTGAATATACAACAGATGAGGGGGAGTATGTCTCTCCTGAAAGGCCATATAAGAAAAAGTTGCATTTTGCATCAAAAAAGGGAAAATGCCGCCCCTCTATTTTAAAAACAAAGCTGTAGCCAAAAGG
>JAAWXA010000186.1:48153-68685 GCA_038090715.1 Florisuga fusca
CGGCTGCTAACCCGCCAGAGGGAGAAATGGCAGAATTACATCATTTGGTCAGCACCTTTATAAAATCTGGGGCTAAGAGATTTGATAAATTGGAGAAAAAGGTCCATCAGTTTGATATAATGAGTGAGAAGGCTTCTACGCAGTCTTCCTCCTACCATGATTATTCTGACAGTTCAGAAGATGAGAGGAGATCTATACCACACAAATGCCTGCGTCCTGTAATAAGAGCAGAACATACGTATGAACATACTCTCTTCTGGAATTGACACAATTGAAAAGAAAATTTGGCAGATTACCCTTGGAAACTGATATAGATTATATAGTAAGGGTTTCATCTTCTGGTGGAGATCACATATTATTATCAGAAAAAGAAGTCTCAGGCCACTGGGGTCCTGGAGTTATGTTAACTACTGGCAATTCCAGAGTTCCATGGTCCCTAACACAATGAGCCGCTTATAATGCGGGCTTTGCTGACCCCATATCAAGGGGAGAACCCCATGTATTGCAGGGGGGTTTTGCCCAGCTGATGGACAATGTTCACAAAGCCAGTGTGATTCAGATGATATATGACCATGCTCTAGTAATTAACCAGGATGATCCACTTATGCTAAGAATAAGACCTGAAAGAATGGATATTCTCATCAGAGGGCTACCTGCACAACTGCAAAATCTATCCCTACAAATTAAGGCTAAAAGTGAAAATTCAAATGCAAATTCACTATTAGGCACAGACTACACTATGTCTGATCTGCTTACAGAACTGACAGAATTTGAACACAAATATGTGGCACCTGAAGCCAATTGTACATCTGTAAAAACTCTTCAAACCCCAGGAAACAATAATGATAATCAAAAATTGACATGCTTCTAAAGCTGCCGTGCCTCCCCAAATTCCTCCTCACCAGCAGGAGAAATCACGGGGTAAATGGACAGTTGTAAATAAGGGGGGCAGACAAAGAAATAATAATAATCATCAGAATAGAACCTCCCAAGACAGAAACAATTTACCACAGGGTGAACTGGGGCCTTTTGTGAAGCTTAAACAGGAAGCTAAGTGAAAAGGTGTGGAGGAATTTCTGAAGGAATGTGGATACCTAGCAATTGTGGCCTATCCATGTTTTGAGAACTATGAGGCAGACTGAAACTTTCATTTCTGAGAGTAGTAAACAACCTGACCTTGAAGTGTCTCTGAAAGCACGATTAGAGCAACTAGCTTGGTAGATGCAGGTACAGCTTTAGCGAAAAACAAGATGCCTAGCCAGAAAGTAGTGAACTGCAAGAATTTGTTATCTAAAAGAGGCGTGCCCTCTGAACCATTTATAACACTGTGTAATTATTAATAAAATTGAGAGCTGAGTATCAATCATACTGGTTTTAGTCACAGACTCCGTGTTTTCACGCTCTTCCCAACAAAAAGGCATTCCTCCTTCACTCTTAATTCACAATTTTACTTATGGCAATCTAAAAACCTTAATAGAGGAATGGCCCACCAGGTCAAATTCAGGGGAAAGATCTGGAAATTCCCATAATTCATGAAACTAAAAAGCCCTCTGTCTGCTAATAAAAAGAAAGCAAAAAGACGGCAGAGACAGGAGACATGTCCTGATCCCAATTTCAGTAAATTCTACTGATCCAATGAATAAACTGTGGGAAACCATCCCCACAAATCAAAATGATTGGTCTGAAAATAATGAACAATCAAATCCTAAAATGTCCAGTCCTCCAAAAGACTGGCAAAATGTGCTAAGATTGGTCTTGAATAAAAATGGTGATTTGGAACTTACTTGTGCTGTTGAGCCAAAGTGCTAGCCTGTAACATTTGGAGTAGACACTGGCACACAGATCTCTACACTAAAATCTGATGTGGTCAAAAAATGTGGCATTGATTCTTCTCTGAAGCCAATATTTGTGAGTGGTGCTTTGGGAAAGCCTGTTTTACAAAAAACTGCTAAAGTTTCCCTAAAGCTACTGGGAGACAAGAAGTTAATTCAAACCCAAATGATAGTAGAAAACATTCCTTACAATCTGTTAGGAATGGACGTATTGATTGGTCAGTCCAGGAGAGACAAAAAGGGATGCTTTTGGAATTTAGGCACCCCAACACTTTAAGTTAATCTCTTACAAACTGCCCCACGCCTCCACCAAAGCAAAATTACAATTTTTAAACAGTATCCTCTTCCTGTAGCAGCAAAAGAAGGTATCAGAGAAGTAATTTCTGACCTGAAACAAAGAAATATTGTGCCTTGCCATTCACCTTACAGTTCCCCAGTTTGGCCCATGAGAAAACCAAATGCTAAGTGGAGAATGACCGTAGATTATAGAAAATTGAATGCTGGTACTGAGAAATTAACTGCAGCTGTTCCAAACATTGTAGATCTGATTCTAGAAATACAGGAAGCAGCACACCCAGTTCTTGCTTCTCTTGATGTGAAAGATATATTTTTTCAAATTCACATATTTTGCTTTTACTTGGGATGGAATACAGTATACCTTTCACCAGGTTGACTCAGGGCTACAAACATTCTCCCACATCATGCTCTTGAATATGAGCTGGAAAATATTCCAGAAATAAAAAACAACCCAAATGTAAAAATCTATCAATACATTGATGATGAACTGATAGGTGGTCAAAATGAGCAAGCAGTGGGAACAGCTTATTTTGCCATAATTGGGCACCTAACGACCTTGCAAATAGAAATTCCTGAGGAGAAAAGGAAGCCTCCCTCCCAAGAAACAAAATTTCTAGGAATAAAATGGAAAGGCGGGACATGGAATATCCCTAATGATACTCTCTCTCACCTAGGAGAAATAAAGGTACCCACAAATAAAAAGGAATTACAAGAAATTATGGGAAGTTTGCAATATTGGCAAAAGCACATACCTGACCTCTTAATCATTGCTAGGCCATTATTTGTTAAAGAAACACTGACACTGGGAATGGAATCAAAATCATGATGAGGCATTCAAACTCTTCCTCTTGGAGGCATAGACATTTCAAACCCTGAGGCCTCTCCACCCAGACGACCCAATAACAATAGAATGGGGTTTTTCCTCTAAGTAGTAGCAGTTGATTTTTCCTCGCAATCAAAATATAACACAATAGCTTGGATTGTAACAGGAAGTTTAGGTTAGATATTAGGAAGAAATTCTTTACAGAGAGGGTAATCAGGCATTGGAGTGGGCTGCCAAAGGAGGTGGTGGATTCTTCATATCTGCAGGTTTTTAAGAAGAGAAGGGATGTGGCAGTCAGTGCCATGGTCTAGTAACCATGGCGGAAGTGGATAAAGGGTTGGACTTGATGATCTCAGAGGTCGTTTCCAACCTGGTTGATTTGACATGATAAACCCAGGGGTACTGATGCAATTAGCAGATGGGGTTGCTAAACCACTGTTTATTGAATTCCAAAACTCATGGCAGTCTGTTGAGGTCCCCACTGATTGAAAAAGGGGGACCATAAACCCCATTTTCAAAAAGGGAAAAAAGGATAATCCAGGGAACTATAGGACAGTCAGTCTCACCTCTGTGCCCTGTAAGATCATGGGGCAGGTGCTCCCAGAGGCACAGAAGAATAATGAAGAGGCGATTGCATATAATCAAGAGGGTTTCACCAAGGGCAAATCATGACTGAAAAACCTTGTGGCCTTCTATGAGTAGGTCACAACATAAATAGACAAGAAAGAGCAACCGACGTCATTTACCTGGACCTGAGCAAAGCCTTTGACACTGTCCCGCATAAAATCCTGGTCTACAAGCTGGTAAAATATGCATTTGATGGATGGAATACTTGGTGGATAAAGAACTGGGTTCACAGCCACACTCAACGAGTGGCAGTCAACGGGTCCATGTCCAAGTGGAGGTCAGTGACAAGTGGAGTCCAACAAGGATCAGTATTGGGACCAGCATTGTTTAACACCTTTGCTGGTGACATGAACGGTGGCATTGACAAAGTTCACTGATGACACCAAGCTGTGTGGTGTGGTTGACACACTGGAGGTCAGGGATGCCATCCAGAGGGACCTTGACAGGCTGGAGAGGTGGACCCATGCCAACCTCGTGAAGTTCAACAAGACCAAGTACAAAGTCTTGCACCTGGGTTAAGTCAATCCCAAGCACTGATACCAGCTGGGCAGTGACTGGCTTGAGAGCAATCCTGGGGAAAAGGACTTGGGGGTGCTGGTGAACAAGAAGTTCAACATGAGCTGTCAGTGTACACTTGCAGCCCAGAAACCAAACGTATCCTTAGCTGCATCAAGAGAAGTGTGGCCAGAAGGTCAAAGGAGGTGATTCTCCCCCTCTATTATGCTCTTGTGAAACCACACCTGGAGTACTGCGTTCAGTTCTGGAGCACCTATTATAAGAAAGATATGGACGTGCTGGAGCTTGTCCAGAGAAAGGGCCAGGAGGAAGATCAGAGGGCTGGAGCACCTCTCCCATGAGGATAAATGGAGAGAGTTGGGGTTATTCAGTCTGGAGAGGAAAAGGCTCTGAGAAGACCTTATTGTAGCCTTCCAGTGTCTGAAGGAGGCCTGCAAGAAAGTTGGTGAGGGACTTTTTAGTATGTCAGGTAGTGATAGGACTAGGGGGAATGGATTACAACTAGACAAATGTAGATTTAGATGAGAAGTTATTCACCATTAGGGGGGGTGAAACACTGGAACAAGTTGCCCAGAGAGGTGGTGGAAGCCCCATCCCTGGAAGTTGTTAAAGCGAGACTGGAAGGGGCTCTAAGCATCCTGATTTAGTGGGAGGTGTCCCTGACCATGGAAGGGGGGTTGGAACTAGGTTATCTTAAAGGTCCCTTACAACCCTGAAAATTCTGTCATTTTCTGATTCAAAATGCACAGCTTGAAGCTGCTTTAGGTGCTTTAAAAAAACAGCTTGCAAACAAAACCTTAGAGAATATGCATCTTGAAAAAACAACGTCAGAGTCTCATTGAGGACTCTGAATTCCATAAAAATATGTATGAAAAGGAAATCAATAAAGCTAGAAAAAAGCATGAGACTAAGTTTGTTCAGTTTGATTCTGGGTGTCAAGTTGAATATCAACATAAACTTGATCAGGCTCTCTGTGAAACAAGAGAACAACATGATGCACAAGTAAAGCTGGATCAAAAAGAGCTGGAAGAGACCTGAGAAACTAGAAAATCTGTCAAACTTGAGAATGCCAGACGTGCCTCTGAGAAAACCAATTATACAGACCCACCTCGGGCATCAATAAATCTGTCACAATTTGGACAGTGACAGATGCTCTTTATTATTCCCACCTCCCTCCCATATGGAAGAATGGAATAAGGGAGAAAGACTTGAAATTTGAAAAACCATTAGTAGATAGAAAGTTACCTGTCTTGGTAAGTGTTGTGCTTCTCTGCTGAAAAAAACAAGGAAGAGCAGCAGCAGCAGCAGTGGCAGCAGCAGGAACCAGGGAATGACAGGAATGAGAGAGCACCAGCAAGGCTTTAACACAGACAGCAAAACCACTCAGGGCCCTCTATAGAAATGTGCTTCCCTCTGAGTGCTTTATTTTCTTAATTCACAGTTCCAAAATGGAAAAAAGGAAGCAAAGCTCCCAAAGCAAAGGTGCTTTATTTAAATGCTCTTCTGGGCATCACTTTCCCCTGATTGCAGCTCAAAGCTGAAAAAGCTTTGGGGTTGGGCTTCCCTTGTATCAAGGTTTGGAGAGTGGCTAGGCAATGACATATACTCTCTTTTCTTTCCACTTCCTTCCTAGAGGTTAGAAGGGAATAAGGGAGAAATATTTTGAATTTGAAAAACCTTGAATACGTAAAAGGTGATCTGTCTTGCTAAATGCTGTCCTTCTCTTTTGAGAAAACAGCGAACAGTGGCAGCAGGAACACAATAGCACCAGGAAGGTCTTAACTCAGCTAGCACACCAACCAAAAAGAACAACCTCGAGACTTTCTTGGTAGCCATTTTATGCTTAGCACCATGGGAAGGAATACTGTGATTGGCTTTTTAGGTCACATGAGTTCCTCCAATGGGCTCAGCTGCTCCTCATTATAGCTGCAATATCAACAGGCTGCCAAATGCTGTGGCTGTTCTAGGCAGTGTTTTTCTTTCCTGGTCTTCTCAAACCAGGACAATCCACCCCTTCTCCTTACCATGTGCTTAAGTCTTTTCAGCAAGGATTACATTACCTTGTAGTATGCACTAGACCTTACCATTCTTCTCTGTTACCCGCCAGATGTTTTCAGGGCCTTTCACAGACACAGCCCTATGGATAGGATTGTTTTTGCCCACAGGTGAAGAAATCCACACAGCTTTTCCCAGTAGGTTCCTTTTGTATACAATAGGGACTTGATCCCCGTCTATTGTTTGTAAGGACTCTGACTAGGCAGGGCTGGCTCAATTGATTGGTTCTCTGGTATTAAATAGCCAGGTAGCTCGTTCTAAATGTTTGTCCCAGTTTTTAAAGGTTCCACCACCCATTGCTTTCAAGGTGGTTTTTAGCAAGCCATTATGATGTTCAATCTTTTTGGAGGCTGGTGTATGGTAAAGAACATGATCGATCCACTCTATACCATGTTCTTTGGCCCAAGTAGTGATTAGGTTGCCTTTGAAATGAGTCCCATCATCCGACTAAATCTTCTCTGGTGTTCAAGATGCCACAACATTTGCCTTTCAAGGCCCAGAATGGTATTGCGGGCAGTGGCATGAGGCACTGGGTATGATTCCAGTCATCCGGTGCGTGGCTGGGCCACGAGGGATTTAAAGCGGCTGAATCGACCAGAGGATTCAAACGGCTACCGGCAGCGTGCTGCATAACCATTCTGTTGGAGGGTTTCTGCGGAGACCAATCAGCTGATAAGGGAGCGGCACACAGCTGGGACACGAGGGATTTAAAGCGGCTGCCGGGAGCGCCAGCGACCCGGAGTGCGGCGAACAGGAGCAGGCAAACAGGAAAGTGAAGCAGCAGTTAGCGAGGCATTTCACGCAGGCAGGGCAAGCAGGAGGGGCACAGCTAGCAACGGTTTCAAAAAAAGCGAAAGCTGTTGCTGTTGAGAAGATGGGTGTGTCCACACAGATGGAACCCCTTAAGAGGAACAAATAGATGGACATAGCTGTTCAGGTCTCTGGCTGCGCAGAGTGTTTAAGCCTCGTGTTAGCACCTGCGGACAGTGAAAATGGGGTCTGTGTGAGATGCGAGCAGGTGAATGACTTGCTAAGCATAGTGGCAGAGCTCAAGGAGGAGGTGGAGAGACTGAGAAGTATTAGGGACAGCAAAAGGGAAATTGACTGGTGGAGTCACACCCTTTCGACTGCAAAAGAAATCCAAAAGGAGATGGTGAAGCCCTGCCTCTCCTCCCATCAGGCAGCTGATGCAGACCAGGTGGAGAGGGGGGCACGGAAACAGGTCCCCCACCAGAAAGGCAAAAGAATTCCCTCCCAACCCCCACCATCCCCCCAGGTGCCCATAGAGAACAGATACGAGGCCCTGGACTCAGAAAATCAGGAAGAGGACAGACAAGAGGACGATCTGTCTGGAAGGTCTCCTATTCGCCCCCTGTCTACCAGACGGGTTAAAACTTCACCCACAAAGAAAAGAAGAAGGGTAGTTGTAGCTGGTGACTCCCTTCTGAAGGGAACTGAGGGCCCTATATGTCGACCTGACCCATCCCACAGAGAGGTCTGCTGCCTTCCCAGGTGAGGGATATTAGTAGGAGACTCCCTCAGCTACTTCAGCCCTCAGACTATTATCCACTCTTGGTAGTCCAGGCTGGCAGTGATGACAGTACTGGAAGAAGTACCAGGGTAATTAAAAAGGACTTCAAGGCACTGGGTTGGTTAGTTGATGGGTCAGGAGCACAGGTAGTGTTTGCCTCAGTTCCAGCAGTAGAAGACCTGAATGAGGAGAGGACTAGGAAAACCTATCTCATCAATAGGTGGCTAAGGGACAAGTGCCACCGGCGGAACTTCGGGTTTTTCGACCACGAGGCAAATGCCATACTACCTAGTGTCATCAAATCAGATGGGCTTCATCTAACTAACAGGGGGAAAAGGACTCTAGCTCATAAGTTGGAGGGGCTGATAAGGAGGGTTTTAAACTAGGTTTGAAGGGGGAAGGGGTTGAAACTGGGCTCACCAGAGAGGAACCTAACGGTGGACTACCCAAGATAAATGACAAATCAGCAGCCCAGCTATCCATCTACACCAATGCACGCAGCATGGGCAACAAACAAGAGGAGCACGTGGTGGGATGACTCCCATGACTGGAGTGCTTCCATGGGTGGCTACAGGCTCTTCAGAAGGGACAGGCAGGGTAGAAGAGGTGGAGGGGTAGCCCTATATGTTAGAGAGTCTCTTGACACTGTAGAAGTTGAGGTCACCAATAATAAGGCAGAATGCCTGTGGATCAAATCAAGGAGAAGGCCAAAAAGGCTGACATCCTGGTGGGAGTCTGTTATAGACCACACAATCAGTATGATGAGAGTGATGAATTATTCTACAAGAAGCTGGTGGATGTTTCAAAATCGTCATCCCTTGTCCTCGTAGGTGACTTTAACCTGCCAGACATCTGCTGGGAACTCCACACCGCAGAGAGAAGGCAGTCTAGGAGATTCCTGGAGTGTATTGAGGAGTGTATTTCCTGGTCCAACTAGTAAATGAGCCCACCAGGGATGGAGCCCTGCTTGACCTTCTTTTCACAAACAGAGAGGGGCTGGTGGGAGATGTGGTAGTTGGTGGACGCCTGGGACTTAGCGATCATGAAATAATAGAGTTTTCAATACTCAGGGATACAAGGAAGGTCATCAATAAAACCTCTATGTTGGACTTCCGGAGGGCAGATTTTGGCCTACTCAGAAGACTAGTCCAGAGTATACCCTGGGAAACAGCCCTTGAAAACAAAGGGGTCCAGGAGGGATGAACGTACTTCAAGGAGCAAGTTTTGAAAGCACAGGTGCAGGCTGTCCCAGTGTGCCGAAAGGCGAGCTGGTGGGGAAGACGACCGGTCTGGCTGAACTGGGAGACTCTGAAAGAAATTAGGGTTAAGAAGAGGGCCTACCAATTATGGAAAAAAGGGCTAATTTCTCAAGAGGAATTTAGGAATATAGTCAGGTCATGTAGAAAGAAAATCAGAGAGACAAAGGCACAACATGAACTGAATCTCGCCACCTCTGTGAAAGATAACAAAAAGTCCTTCTACAGACACATCAACAGCAAAAGAAGGGGCAAGGAAAACATTCATTCTTTACTGGACATGGGTGGGAGTATAGTTATCAAAGATGAGGAAAAGGCTGAGGTATTTAACACCTTCTTTACCTCACTTTTCAACAGAAAGACAGGTTATCCTGAGGACAGATGGCTTCTGGTGCTTAAAGAAGGTGATAATGTTAGCATGGAGACAAACACATAACCACTCCGGAGGGTTATATGTGGTGCTTTAGTATGAGCGCCCGGGAACCAGGGGTACTCACCCAAATCTGATTCCGAAATCCGTTACAGTGTGACCGCAATTTATCCCCGAAAATTTCGCAACCTAATTGTATATTCAACAGGTAACCATAGTTTCTAATGCATATGCATAGGTAGATTACTTCATCAGTAAACTGCGACACCAGTCCTTTCTGCGCTTGCGCACCCCCCTCTGGTGGTCGCTCTGGTGGTCGTTGGGATGAAGTAAGTAGTCTTCATCTGATGAAGTAAGATGTCTTCCTCACTGTGTCCTTTTCACCCCTTGCTCTTGGTTGAAGTCCAGCTTGGGTCTTTCTGCTTGGTCTACTATAACTCCCATAACTCTTGTTCTTGTCTTTGTTTCGTAGACAGGCTCCCTCCTTATGTTTGAACGGTTACCAACTCTACAAAAACTCATTACAAACCTAAACAATGCACAGCACACTTTCAATTCATTTTGACCCTAAACCTTGATTAATTATTTTGGCCCTAAGCCTGNGGGTCTTCCGTTTTCCCCGTCAAGGGTATGACAGGCTTCTCTTCAGTGGCTGCATATAAAAAGACGATATCAAACGTGCTCCTAGTTGAGACAAAACATCTTGACCTAGTAAAGATACAGGCACTTGCATTATATATGGCCTTACAGATACACATCGCCCATCAGAAAACTGCATTTGAACAGGCTGCTGGATTATCATTGGCAGGGACAGTCCGCCCACCCCTTCTATTGCTAATTGTGCTGGCTTAATAGGCCACGTAGACAGTCAATTTTATCTTGCTATAATGGTGACGTCTGCTCCTGCATCTATCAACAGAGACAACTGTTTTTCTTCCCCCTGACAATTTTTAATAATGACTGATTCTCTTGGTTGTCCCTTAGTGATATCCACTGCCAAGATAACCAATGCAGACCCCGTTGATCCAAACCCTCCTTCCCGCCTTGCAATATCTGTGGCTTGCGACACACAACTTTGGAATGGAACCAGTTGGCCAATTCTTTGCCCTTTCGGTATGAAAACAGAAGGCGAAGGAGTGTAGACCATAGTCCTTTTTAGCCCTGTATAATCCAAATCTATAACTCCTGGGACAACAAAAATGCCCTGTTTCAAAAGAGAAGAACACCCAAGTAGTAATGCACTGATGCCATGACCCAGCAGCCCTTTCATATTGGTATCAATCACCGCCACCTGGGTATCAACAAGATACAAGTCTACGCCTGTTTCCACATCCACTCCGGCGCTCCCTCGGGTGGCTGCGGAGTGGCTGCCCAAGCACCCTGATTTGCTGTCTGTGCATGCGGGCGTTGTGTGCTCACACAGGAATTTCCCTGTTTGCATCAACATTTCTGAGTATTGTGATTATCCTTCTGACAATTCACATGATACTTCCCAGTGGCATCCTTAATGACTCCCTCCTTGCAATCTCTCCTAAACTGGCCTTCCTTTCCACACTTAAAACATCGCTTCGTTTTCAATTGTACCCCCATCAAGGGTTGCACTGCTGCTCCTACTGCCGCGGCTGTAGACGCACCTAGGGTGGCCTCTGTGACTTGAGCTTGTTTCGCCCCCATCATTTTTTCTACCGCTTCCAACATTGCAGAAACTGAAGCCCCCTTTGGTAGATGAGATAGCGCTTTTTGCGTTTTCTCATTGGCATTGTCATAAGCAAGAACGGCCATGAGTTTATCTTTCATAGTATCGTCTAAATCTGGAGCACTTTGTAAAGCTGTAAATAGTCTGTCTATAAATTTCCCATAAGGCTCCCCGATTTTTTGAACCACTTTGGCATAGCTTTGTTTTACTCCCTTACTGGGGACAGAAATCAAAGCGTTACAGGCTTTCTCCTGTGAAACCGGTAAAACCTCTATTGCAAACTGAGTCTGCCAATCTCCTTGAGCATAGGGGCCCTCCCCAAGCAACATTCGGGCTGTTACGCCATATAACAGGTCACCCTGAGCGTGAGTTGCAAGAGCGACCTGATTACACTCATTCTGCCATGCAGTCCAAAAATGCAGTTGCTGCGATGGTGACAACAAAGTATTGGCTAACTGCCTACAGTCAGCAGGTGTCAATACATTTGCAGTAAAGATGTGTTTCAAAAGAGCCTGAGTATAGAGAGAGTGCAGGACATTCGACTGAATGGCTTGCATAGCGTCCTTGATGACCTTCCAATCTAGAGGTTGCCATTCCCTCTGATCATTATTTACGGTTATAATCAGAAAAGATTGATTTATAATAAAAACATCCAATAACACATCCCGAATGATTCCCTTCCAGCGTACACCCCCCTCCCCTGAGCCTCCCCTGTCACTCAGGGTTCTCTGAGACCTCCCCTCCCCCAACCCTGTCCCCAAAGGGGGTATAGGTAAGTCAGGTAAGGGAGAGGGGTCCCCAAAACCCACAGAGCAGTAAGGAGGACAAGGTGGGGGTTACTTCATAGTCACGGGTTCCAACGGTTGCATATGCACTTCTCGCAGCTCCTGTTTCAACTTCTCTAAGCGTCGCTCGAGGTCTCGCACGTCATAGTCTCCACGTCCTTGTAGAACCTCCTTAAGCAGGCGAACACTCTCGGTCTCCCAGTTGCCAGATTTATCCGCTCCCTCCTTGGATTGCTCCCACATTGGTTCATCCTCCGACTCAGGCAGCGGAGGGTAAATGGATCAAACTGCCGGTGGCAGAAGCGGGGGTGTCTGTGTGGCGGTGCCGGGGTCGTGAGGCTGAAGTGGAAGTGGAGGTGGAGGCGGGGCCGGCCATTTATCCGCCGTCTCTTTTGCCTGCGGCGCCTGTGGCTGCTGTGAAGCTTGTGGCTGTAGCGTAGCTTGCAGCCACAGGGGCAACTGAACAGGCACTCACGGTATTCCTGGCATTGGGGGTGCGGCAAAAAGAGAAGTAGTGGTAGGGATAGTTATCTGTGGCCATAATGCGACAAACGCCTAATGAATAACTTCCCACTCTGCTTTCAGTTCCTTGAGTGACTCGGTTACCAAGCACCATGTCGTTGCCAACTTAGCAGCCTCCTTTGAACCCTGTGAAACCTCCATGCATAGGATGCCTCCTAATTCTTCCCAGAGAGCAACTTCAAATACATTGTTACAATCCTTAAAATGGTTACGTTGCTTTGCCCAGCATAATAACTTCTGTAGAGTATGATTATCATACTTTGTCCCCCTCGTAGAGAGAATATGTTGGAGAAGTTTTACCGCTGCCTCTTCCGTTTTGGACAGGGTAGCACCCATTTCCCCCGACCGCCTGGGTAGCCCATCCCAGGTTTTTGACCTAGCACTAGGATTTCCTTTAAAATATGGGCTCACCGCATCCGCTGTAGGGTCCCGCAGAGCGTATCTACCAGTGCTGGAGTCAACACTCCTACGGCCGGCTTCCTCTCTTCCCTCGTCCGGGCGTCTGTTGCTGCACCGTTTTCAGCAATCCCCGGAGAGTCAGGTCCCGATCCTGTTCATGCTCCAACTGTCTTGAGAGGGCTCGGAGTAAATGCCAATACAATCAATTTGATTGAAGCAAGTCTTGTTTATTGAGTTCACTAATGCTGAATATATACTTTACTCTTATCTGTACTATGTGTATGGTGTTAGATGTTTGGTTAACATGCTGTAATTATGCTCCTAACTTATAAACTAATTGGTAAAGGCTATTGTCCATGCCTATGCTGAGTCGTCCTGACTTAAGTAGAATCATAGAATTGTCTGGGTTGGAAGGGACCTCAGAGATCATCAAGTCCAACCCTTGATCCACTACCGCTGCGGTTACTAGATCATGGCACTGAGTGCCACATCCAGTTTCTTTTTAAATATCTCCAGGGACGGAGAATCCACTACTTCCCTGGGCAGCGCATTCCAAAGCCTAATCACCCTCTCGGTAAAGAAATTCTTTCTAATATCCAACCTAAACTTCCCCCGGCACAACTTAAGACCGTGTCCTCTTGTCTTGCTGAGAGGTGCCTGGGAAAAGAGACCAACCCCCACCTGTCTACAACCTCCTTTCAGGTAGTTGTAGAGAGTGATGAGGTCTCCTCTGAGCCTCTTCTTCTTCAGGCTGAACAGCCCCAGCTCCCTCAGCCTCTCCTCATAGGATCTGTGCTCGAGTCCCTTCACCAGTCTAGTTGCCCTCCTTTGGGCCTCCTCCAGCACCTCATTATCCTTCCTAAACTGAGGGGCCCAGAACTGGACACAGGACTCGAGGTGTGGCCTCACCAGGGCTGAGTACAGAAGAATCACTTCCTTGGACCTGCTGGCCACGCTGTTCCTGATACAGGCCAGGATGCCATTGGCCTTCTTGGCCACCTGGGCACACTGCTGGCTCATGTTCAGCTTCCTGTCAATCCAGATTCCCAGGTCCCTCTCTGTCTGGCTGCTCTCCAGCCCCTCTGTCCCCAGCCTGTAGCACTGCATGGGGTTGTTGTGGACAAAGTGCAGGACCCGGCACATGTCTGTTTTCTTGTAAAAACCCCACAGAGCACATCATCCTGGAGGCAATGCTGAACCAGAAGAATAATGAAGAGGTGACTGGGTATAATCAACATGGTCTCACCAAGGGCAAATCATGCCTGACTAATCTCGTGGCCTTCTATGAGAAGGTCACAACATCAATAGACACGAAAAGAGCAACCAACGTCTTTTACCTGGACCTGAGCAAAGCCTTCGACAATGCCCCGCACAACATCCTGGTCTCCAAGCTGGTAAAATATGGCTTTGATGGATGGATGACTCAGTGCATAAAGAACTGTCTTGAAGGCCGCACTCAACGAGTGGCAGTCAACGGGTCTATGTCTATGTGGAGGCACTTGTCACTGGAGTCCAACAAGGATCAGTATTGGGACCAGCATTGTTTAAAATCTTTGTTGGTGACATGGACAGTGGCATTGAGTGCACCCTCAGCATGTTCACTGATGACACCAAGCTGTGTGGTGTGGCTGACACACTGGAGGTCAGGGATACCATCCAGAGGGTCCTTGACAGGCTGGAGAGGTGGGCCCATGCCAACCTCATGAAGTTCAACAAGACCAAGTGCAAGGTCCTGCATCTCAGTCGAGGCAATCCCAAGCACCAATATAGGCTGGGCAGTGACTGGCTTGAGAGCAGCTCTGGGGAAAAGGACTAGGAGTACTGGTGGACGAGAAGTTCAACATGAGTCATCAGTGTACACTTACAGCCCCGAAAGCTAATCATATCCTTGGCTCCATCAACATCAAGGGAGGTGATTCTCCCCCTCTACTATGCTCTTGTGAGACCCCACTGCGTCAAGTTCTGGAGCACCTATTACAAGAAAGACATGGACATGCTGGAGTCTGTCCAGTGAAGGGGTATGAAGATGATTAAATGTGTCATGATCCGTGACTGATATTATTTTGTATTTTGTTTTTGAGGAAATATTAGCCGCTGTGCATACTAACAGTACAAATTGCCAAAGTAACCATTTTTAAAATTTAAGCAAATTAAAACAGTTTATTAAAGTGAAAAGAACACAATGCTTGAAGGAGGTCTCAGGAAGTGGTTAATTGTGGGAGAAAAGTCAGGAAAACATTTAATGTTTTTTAAAAAATTAATCACCCCCAGGAGAAAAGTTTTTAATAAAAGGAAAAGAAAGGAAACAAATTATCGTTTTTTCACCCTGCTAATTTCTGGGAGAATCGTACCTTGTCACAGAGGGCACTTTCTTGCTGATGCCGAAGGTGTTGAAGTAAGTAGTTTGAGTGGAAATGGAACTATCTTTATACTGCTGCTGCTGGTCCCCTCTCGCTGGTCTCTCTTTTTCCTCTGAATTTTAAAGTCAAAAATTTCTCTTTCTAATAAATCATTGCCAGAGATTTCACATTGCTAACTGCAGGCCTTCCCTTTGGTATTCACGCTTTCCCAGAGTTCCATAGTTCTTCTATTTGACACCAATTTGCATTACCTGTCTAGCAAATCTGTATCAGGATCCACTCTTGGTTAGAATTTTATCTTTTCAAGTCCTGTTTCTGACAGGTAGCTTTTACAATATGAAAAGAGAGGAATCTCTTTTTGAATACAGTGTAGACAGAGCAGATGCTGGAATTTTGCCAATTCAAAAGACATTTTTTTCAATTTACTGCCTGCACGAAATGAATTTAAGACACTGCACCCTCCATGACAAGAGGGCTGGAGCACCTTTCCTATAAAGACAGACTGACAGAGTTGGATTTACTCAGTCTGGAGAGGAGAAGGCTCTGAGGAGACCTTATTGTATCCTTTCAGTATCTGAAGGGGGCCTACAAGACAGCTGGGGAGGGACTCTTTAGTATGTCAGGTAGTGATAGGACTAGGGGGAATGGATTCCAACTAGAATAGGGTAGCTTTAGATAAGATGTTAGCAAGAACGTCTTCAGCATGAGAGCAGTGAGACACTGGAACAAGTTGTCCAGAGAGGTGCTGGAAGCCCCATCCCTGGAAGTTGTTAAAGGCCAAGCTGGATGGGGCTCTGAGCAACCTGATCTAGTGGGAGGTGTCCCTGCCTATGGCAGAGGGGTTGGAATTATGTGATCTTAAAGGTCCCTTCCAACCCTGAAAACTCTAAAATTCAAAATGCACAGATTGAAGCTGCTTTAGCTGATGTAAAGGAAGCATGAAAGAAGCATGGAACTAAGTTCAGTTTGATTCTGTGTGTCAAGTTGAATATCAACAGAAACTGGCTCAGGCTCTTTATGAAAAGAGGGAGCAACATAGTGCACAAGTGAAGGTCTATACAGAAAAACTTGAACAGTCCTGAGAAACTAGAGAATCTGCCAAACTAGAGAATGCCAGAATTGCCTCTGAGAAGACCAATTATACATCCCCACGCTAGGCTCAAATAAATCTGTCACAGTTTGGACAGTGACAGATTGTTGCCCGAAACAAAAACTCAAACCAGCAGAGTGTCGGTTTGAATCGGTGCTTTATTTTAGGGGCCCCGGGAATCCTGGGGACAGGGCAGAGTCCCAGATCAGGATTCCGAAAATCCCCCGTTTGGTTTCAGCTTTTATACCCTTTTACAATGTGACCTTCATACAGAACTACAAAACGGTAGACAAAACAGTTACATGCTTTATATAAACAATGGTAGGCAGACATCCACTAACTACAAATTTCTCATGCTAGTTTAACTTAAGACATTATTGAACCGATACCACCCCCCCCTTTACGTGCATAACATTTCAACCCTTTATCTTCAATGACAGTTTACTTCTCTTCATGTTCTCTCAGCACATTCTTTCTTATCTGCCTTTGATCCTACTTGCAACAGATCCATCTCCACCACTCTGCCCAAAGCCATGGACAATTCCCTCTGGGACAACACAGACATCTCCTACAGGGGATGTGCTGCACAGCTTTTCTTGTTTGTATTCTTCATCACAGCAGAGTTTTATCTTCTCACCGTCATGTCCTACAACCGCTACGTGGCCATCTGCAAACCCCTGCACTACGGGACCCTCCTGGGCAGCAGAGCTTGTGTCCACATGGCAGCAGCTGCCTGGGGCACTGGGTTTCTCTATTCTCTGCTGCACACAGCCAATACATTTTCCCTGCCCCTCTTCCAGGGCAATGCCCTGGACCAGTTCTTCTGTGAAATCCCCCAGATCCTCAAGCTCTTCTGCTCACGCTCCGACCTCAGGGAACTTGGGCTTATTGTGGTCAGTGTCTGTTTAGCTTTTGGGTGTTTTGTTTTCATAGTGGTGTCCTATGTGGAGATCTTCAGGGCTGTGATGAGGATCCCCTCTGAGCAGGGAAGGCACAAAGCCTTTTCCACGTGCCTCCCTCACCTGGCTGTCATCTCCCTGTTCATCAGCACTGGCATTTTTGCCTACCTGAAGCCCCCCTCCCTATCCTTGGACCTGGTGCTGTCATTTCTGTACTCAGTGGTTCCTCCAGCAGTGAACCCCCTCATCTACAGCTTGAGGAACCAGGAGCTCAAGGGTTCTCTGAGGAAATGTTTAGGATTTTTCAGCAGCCAAAGGCATCCTCCTGTCTTCTGCAAATGACTCACACTGTGTGTCAGGACATTCAAATCTGTCTTTACATTTTTTCCTTTTTCCTCCGCTATCATTTTCTTTTCTTAAAAGTAACGTCATTAATCTCCCTTCCTACATTATTATCCACCCACCTTTTGTGACCAAGAAATTTCACACAAATGGAGAGCTTCCACTAGATTTAAGTGAAATAAATGAGCCTGAAACAATTTTTTTTCTGCTTTCCCTGCTCAGTGTAATAAATGGGAAGTGAAACCCTCTCCCTAGCTGCGGCAGCCCTGGGAAGGCTTCTCTGTGCCTGGAGCAGTCAGAGCTCTTGAGGAGCACAAGGGCCAGGGCTGTTGTGCTGGGCTGGGGAGAGGGGATGGCCCCGAGGGGCTGCAGACCTCTGCGGATCTCCTGGAGAGGAGAGCAGGGGACACAGGGGACACTTTTCCTTGCCCCTTCTTTTGCTGTTGATGTATCTGTAGAAGGATTTCTTGTTGTCCTTCACATAGGTGGCGATATTCAGTTCGTGTTGTGCCTTTGTCTCTCTTATTTTCTTTCTACATGACCTGACTATATTCCTAAATTCCTCTTGAGAAGTTAGCCCTTTTTTCCATAATCAGTAGGCCCTCTTCTTAACCCTAATTTCTTTCAGAGTCTCCCAGTTCAGCCAGACCGTTTGCCTTCCCTGCCGGCTCGCCTTTCGGGACTCTGGGACAGCCTGCTCCTGTGCTTTCAAAATTTGCTCTTTGAAGTACGACCATCCCTCCTGGACCCCTCTGTTTTCAAGGGCTGTTTCCCAGGGTATACTCTGAACTAGTCTTTTGAATAGTCCAAAATCCGCCCTCCGGAAATCCAACACAGAGGTTTTACTGATGACCCTCCTTGTATCCCTGAGTATTGAAAACTCTATTATTTCATGATCACTAAGTCCCAGTGGTCCACCAACCACCNCTATCTCATCAATAGGTGGTTAAGGGACTGGTGCCACTGGCGGAACTTCGGGTTTTTCGACCACGGGGCAAATCCCATACTGCCTAGTGTCATCAGATCAGATGGGCTTCATCTAACTAACAGGGGGAAAAGGACTCTAGCTCATAAGTTGGAGGGGCTGATAAGGAGGGTTTTAAACTAGGTTTGAAGGGGGAAGGGGTTGAAACTGGGCTCACCAGAGAGGAACCTAACGGTGGACTACCCAAGATAAATGACAAATCAGCAGCCCAGCTGAAGTGCATGTACACCAATGCACGCAGCATGGGCAACAAACAAGAGGAGCACGTGGTGGGATGACTCCCATGACTGGAGTGCTTCCATGGGTGGCTACAGGCTCTTCAGAAGGGACAGGCAGGGTAGAAGAGGTGGAGGGGTAGCCCTATATGTTAGAGAGTCTCTTGACACTGTAGAAGTTGAGGTCACCAATAATAAGGCAGAATGCCTGTGGATCAAATCAAGGAGAAGGCCAAAAAGGCTGACATCCTGGTGGGAGTCTGTTATAGACCACACAATCAGTATGATGAGAGTGATGAATTATTCTACAAGAAGCTGGTGGATGTTTCAAAATCGTCATCCCTTGTCCTCGTAGGTGACTTTAACCTGCCAGACATCTGCTGGGAACTCCACACCGCAGAGAGAAGGCAGTCTAGGAGATTCCTGGAGTGTATTGAGGAGTGTATTTCCTGGTCCAACTAGTAAATGAGCCCACCAGGGATGGAGCCCTGCTTGACCTTCTTTTCACAAACAGAGAGGGGCTGGTGGGAGATGTGGTAGTTGGTGGACGCCTGGGACTTAGCGATCATGAAATAATAGAGTTTTCAATACTCAGGGATACAAGGAAGGTCATCAATAAAACCTCTATGTTGGACTTCCGGAGGGCAGATTTTGGCCTACTCAGAAGACTAGTCCAGAGTATACCCTGGGAAACAGCCCTTGAAAACAAAGGGGTCCAGGAGGGATGAACGTACTTCAAGGAGCAAGTTTTGAAAGCACAGGTGCAGGCTGTCCCAGTGTGCCGAAAGGCGAGCTGGTGGGGAAGACGACCGGTCTGGCTGAACTGGGAGACTCTGAAAGAAATTAGGGTTAAGAAGAGGGCCTACCAATTATGGAAAAAAGGGCTAATTTCTCAAGAGGAATTTAGGAATATAGTCAGGTCATGTAGAAAGAAAATCAGAGAGACAAAGGCACAACATGAACTGAATCTCGCCACCTCTGTGAAAGATAACAAAAAGTCCTTCTACAGACACATCAACAGCAAAAGAAGGGGCAAGGAAAACATTCATTCTTTACTGGACATGGGTGGGAGTATAGTTATCAAAGATGAGGAAAAGGCTGAGGTATTTAACACCTTCTTTACCTCACTTTTCAACAGAAAGACAGGTTATCCTGAGGACAGATGGCTTCTGGTGCTTAAAGAAGGTGATAATGTTAGCATGGAGACAAACACATAACCACTCCGGAGGGTTATATGTGGTGCTTTAGTATGAGCGCCCGGGAACCAGGGGTACTCACCCAAATCTGATTCCGAAATCCGTTACAGTGTGACCGCAATTTATCCCCGAAAATTTCGCAACCTAATTGTATATTCAACAGGTAACCATAGTTTCTAATGCATATGCATAGGTAGATTACTTCATCAGTAAACTGCGACACCAGTCCTTTCTGCGCTTGCGCACCCCCCTCTGGTGGTCGCTCTGGTGGTCGTTGGGATGAAGTAAGTAGTCTTCATCTGATGAAGTAAGATGTCTTCCTCACTGTGTCCTTTTCACCCCTTGCTCTTGGTTGAAGTCCAGCTTGGGTCTTTCTGCTTGGTCTACTATAACTCCCATAACTCTTGTTCTTGTCTTTGTTTCGTAGACAGGCTCCCTCCTTATGTTTGAACGGTTACCAACTCTACAAAAACTCATTACAAACCTAAACAATGCACAGCACACTTTCAATTCATTTTGACCCTAAACCTTGATTAATTATTTTGGCCCTAAGCCTGCTGCTCAACCCAACAATAAGAATCCAAACAGCCCCCCTGTAATATTGAAGGACACAGTCAGTGACCTGTTGAGCTGCTTGGATCCCCACAAGTTTATGGGACCGGATGGGATCTACCCAAGGGTGATGAGGGAGCTGGCAGAAGAGCTCGCCAAGCCTCTCTCTATCATCTACCAACAC